>APFE030313608.1:9097-56101 GCA_000404065.3 Pinus taeda | reverse complement strand
ATGGTTTGTAATTGTATATGTTTATAGGTTGAAAGATGAAGGATGGCTACCATTGGGCTATGGAGTCAAAGTATGTTTCAGTACCACAACAAGATCAGCTTAACATGAAGTCAGGGCATTCAACATTTGAATATTCAGAACACAACACACATATGGAACCACAGCTCATAAGTGCACACAGGAAGTCAGAGCACAATCAGTGAATTATGAGTGATTGTACACCTATGAAACTGTAAACAAACTAAGGAAAGGACAACACACATTCTGAATATAAGAAATCCTTCATGAATCCTGAGTAGTGAAGCCAAAGCATTCTACCTAGCATGGAAGTCAAGGCATTATAGAGTTTGAGTGTAGAAATGACAATACAAAACAGTGAAACATAGTAAGTTTATCTATGAAGGAAGTCAGGGCATCAGTGATGAATTCTGAGTATCATAAGTAAACACCACTACAATGTAAGTATTGGAAAATTCCATCATAACAAGAACATACAAGAGCTCTTCATGAATCTTGAGTTGTCTAAGTAGAAATCTGCATTAGGTTAAAAATATACACAGTCTGCACATAGAGCAGCAGCTGAGCCAAAAAGTCTCCAACCCTTTGCTAATTCGACCTCATGCTCTATATAAAGCATTTACAAATAGGATTCCATCATCCCTCATCAAGAGAAATCGAATTTTCCATCAGTGACACCTATTCTAACCATAAAACAACCCATTAATTAGAACTAGCTGTTAACTAGGAGTGCTAGTGACCTAATACAACTAGGAGTGTAACTCCTTATTATGATTCAACAACCTTATATAAGCATTTAAAGCATTCTTTGACACCTAAAACTCCATGAAGTAGAATTTGATGAAGCCTCCCACGTGGTCACCCAACTGTTCATGACAAACCCTAGAAATTAGGGAACATGTTTCCCTGTTTTTTAGGTTTAGATCCTTGAAAATTGTAGAGCCTTTATCTCTTCATCCATGACAAATTTTACGAAACGGAAGGATTTTTTTGTAGCCCATGTTGTCTAGAACAAAAACCTCTCCTGGTTTTTTTTAAAAATTCCTCCAGCTGTTCGGAATCTGTCCTTGAAAAGCACGTGCCAAACAGGAAAAAATCCGTTTTCTGAAAGTAGGGTCTCAATGAAAGCTTAGTATCTCCCAACTGAAAAAAATTATGAAGAAATTGAGATAGGTTATTGTATTAGGAGAGTTTATTAATATAAACCTCCTTCATAATTCCAAAATACCCTTTCATGTGACCAGAAACTGATCTTGAAAAAGACTGCTAAAACCAGAAGACAAAGCTTGACTTTCAGCAATTTCGTACCGCAAGTTTAACCATAAATTCCTCCCACCTAAGAATAAATTTGAAGAAACTGAAAGAGGTTTTTGTATTTCAGCATGTTAGGAATAAAAGCCTCTTTCAGTTTGCAAAATTAAGTTCTCAGCTGCTCAGGAAAGCTTTTATAAATTGACTAGTAAAAGCAGAAAACAGAGTTTTTCTGCTAAAGCAAGCTGCTACAGGGGTTTCGTAGCGTGCTACGAAAACTCCTAGTTCAGTGATTTCGAAGCTAGTTTGAAAATTTATCCAAATTAATGTGAGATATGACTTCCAAACTCATGGTGAGGCTTCTAGGACATGGAATGAGGCTGTCAGACTTTGATGGAAAAGAGATATGACCTTGAAACACTACTAACCTTATGACCTAACTCTTAAAGCATGAAATGACCTAGAGACCCTTTAGCACCATGACTAAAAGAAGGGTTTGTAAATGAGAATGACACTAACTGTGATGAGCTGACTCAAAACTTATAAGACTATGATTAGAAACAAGGCAACTTACCAAAGCTTAGAGACAAAGATTTTAGGGTGATAACAGCTGGGATTCTTGAAAATCTGCCACTAATCTGGCATTAATGAACCAAATTTGGGGGGAATGGTCGGATTTGAATTCAAAATTCCCTATAAATTACAAGTGGCTATCTAGCAAGAAACACTTGGAATTTTGAGAATTTAGTTGTTAAGTTCTCAGGCGCATATGAATCACGAGCAATACGAGCTTCTGATACCTACTAAGGTATTTGAGACTTTGCTGATGGAAACACAAGAATTCTTGCACAAAATCATGTCAACACCCCTAGAAATTATGAAAATTGAAAAAGTAGTAGAGGATCCGACACAAGAAATGGAAAGAGAGGCAAAGGTAGCTACCTTGGAAATGGCTGAAGTATTGGCAGAGGTCCCTAAATCATAGAGAACGCCGAGACCAAAGCCAACCCCAATTAAGGAGACTGTGAAGGACAAGAAGGGAAAGAAACCTACCATACCATTGCATGCATCACCAAGGAGGAACCCACCAAAGCCCACTACATAGGGGAAAGGCAAGGTTATAAATCTAGAATGAAAGGAGGAAGATATCGAAGACATCCTGATGGATGATGAGGATGTGGGAATGGAAGTGCAGGAGGTTGAAGCCTAGGGTGCGGACCCTATTTTGTAGTTGTTAGAGTATGTCCCTCTGTACAAGCCTAAGTCCAAGGTACCAAAGGACATCAATGAGAGTAAGACTCCCCTACAAACTCCTCTGCTGCTAGACAAAATTCTTTTCAATAGTTCGCAGTTGGCATGAGTACCAATACTAAAGCTTGAAGACTCAGACTTGGCGGACCATGAGAATTTCCCACATGTGGCGACCGAGAAACTAATGTGCCACATCATAGATATGAATATGGGAATGACCGCCTTGGATCCGCGGAGGTGGCTCAATAGAGTAGAGAATGCATTATTTCTCAACCTACTCTGGGTGCTGCACTATAAACGCACCCCAGTGATAGTGTTGGTCATCAAGCAGCTATTATGCTTCGTGCATGATGGATGTTTGTGGCTGGAGGAGCCGATACCCATCACATATATGTTGATTCACCACATAATGCACTTGCCATATATAGGTGAGAATCCAGCCATGATCATTGGCAGAAAGGATGGCGAGTAGGCTCTCATAGAGTCAATGAAGGAAAAATTCAAGCTAGTGAAGAAGTTGTGCAGGTGCGCTATATCTAGCATCTATGACCCCGCTATGAGTGTAGCCATGCAAATCCTTGCAAGGAAGGTTATGCAGAAGTGTCACACTGATGAGCTACCAGCACCTGTCGTCGCGCTTGCATAGCAATGCGCTAAAGGAGTCTGGTTTAACTAGTTGGACTACCTTTGCGAAGAGTTCCTGGTTAACTGTAGCGAAGCACAAGAGCTCAACAAGATGTTCCACTGCACATGACTCTTATTGTCGATTGTGCAGGTAGCATGGGAGATACCAGAGGATAGCCAATTCCCTTTGGTCACGCCAGACCTTCCTAAAGAAATGAAGTACACTTCGTTGTGTGTAACCAAGGATGCGCAGCGAGTCCGAGATAGTAGGATCTTCTGGATCTTGAAGGAGATGAACATCAAGATGGACATCAACCCCAAGCCACGATTGTCTCCCATTGTGTATGCCAACCTGCAAGGCTATGTTGAATTCAAAGCTAACTTCCATCGAGTATCCATCAGGGTGCGGAAGGACCCTATGTAGAAGTGGTATGACTTGCCATATCTGGCCATGGATGATGCCATTGATGCAGTGATCAATGGTCAGTGGAGTGGTGCATGACCACGGACTTGGCAGTTGGCGAGAGCAAGTCCACCACATAGAAGAAGAAGGAGGAGGCCAAGCTAAAGATGGGACAGCTAGTCGAGAAAAGGAAAAAGGAGGCCAATGATAAGGCCCAAGCAAAGAAGGTAGGAAAACAGGTAGGAAATCAAACAGGTGGAACAGAGCATGGCTCTGAGATAGAAGAGAAAGAAACAAAACAACATGGCGCAGACCCTTAGGAGACATTTTCCTACATCAAGTGCCCAAGAGAGCTTGAGAAGGGAGGGTCTAGGAAGAAATCAAAGGTGACCAAGACCTTGCTGGACCCTATCACATTGATAGAGGGTGACCTACATGATATCGGTGACACAGTCAAGGATGTCACTAGGGAGGCCCTGCAACAATTTTAACAACAACAACAAATCATCCTATGGGCCATCGAGACTAGGTTGTAGGAGTTGCAGACCCGCATGTCACAGGCTGGTATGGTGTCTACCAACTTGGCTATCGGCACTTCAGAGGTTACCGATATGTTGCGCATGCAGGCTTCCAGTGTGATAGTGTTGCCATACAGTGCACTGAACACCAAAAATGAGGTTGACAGGCCCACTATCAACGACCTAAAGGGAGTTGGGCTAAACCTAGTAGCACTTCCACGTGAAGCACTCTACCTCTTGTAGGATGGAGTAATCGCAGAGCTGAGGGCCCATGAGCATCGTGCCCTTCAGATAATCAGCGAACATCGGATCAACAACAAATAGTTGGCCCTACAAAGAAATGCTGCCATCGCCGCTGAGACCTTGGTGACCAATCAAAGCAAGAGGATTATGGAGGTCATTGATGAGGCATGCTGAATGGTCGCAAAATTGGCCATTCAGGAGAAGGAGCTACTTGAGGTATGCATCCGCAAGTTCGCAACAGGGGTGCGCGATGCTCGAACTAAGATGGCGTGGGATCAGTTGGAGTTGAACCTGAAAATTACCGATTTACATTTGAGGGCCCAACCTTCAACACCACTAGAAGTAAAGGAAGAGTGAGCAACCGCTATCATAGAAGTAGTAGTGACAGTGGATAGTGCAGTAACAGACAGCACGCAGTTGTTTGAGAAATCATTTGAGGTCCTGACAAGCTTGCAGGAGGACCCCAATATACAAAGGCTAGAGATAGGAGTGTTTGAGCTACAATAGCGCTGCGATGAGGTTAAGGACACAGCGTAAACCATCACACTTACACAGAGACTAGCCAAGCTATAGGAGGCCAAGTAGATGAAGGAACAGGAGGACGTAGCGCTGCACAAGGAAGCAGTGCTGAAAGAGAGACTAAAAGCCAGGCTAGAGGAAGCTTACACAGTCACACAAAATATTGAAGGCAAACTTGCAACTCTACAAGCGACGAAACAAAAACTTCAGGGCACCAACATAGGAGCAGCAACCAAGCAGACAGTGGAAGATGCGAAGTAGGTGGCAGCTCAGTGCACAGTCGAGGTAGTGGTCATACGGGTCTAACTTGATGGTCTTCGTGCAAAGATCTCCATTCCTACGAAGTGACTTAAGGGAAAGTCACACTGTTTGTGTTGGGGGCCTATTAGGAGTGGGATCCCCCAAGGGCAGTTTTGGGGCTAAAAGCCCATGTTTGAGTCAAATTTTGTAATAAAATTGTAAAGTCTTCATATTTTGTGGTCATGGAGTGTGAAGGTGTCATGTTTCATAAAGGGTAGTCCACCCTTAGTTTTTTAAAGTAAAGTTGGTTGTAAGAGATCTACCCATGGTCTGTAGACCATGGGATTGTATAAAAATGGCTAAGCTCTAAGTATTTAGACACAGAACAGAGTGTAAGAGAGTCATAGCTTTGAAGTAAGAAGTCTAAGTCTTGGGTTGTAGCATAGGTAGAGGCTCTACATCTGAGTGCACAAAGGCCTAGGGTAGAAGTCCACATCTGAGTGCGGGGACCCCTATAGCTGTGTGCATAGGGTGGATAGAGTCTGTAATCACTTGGAAGATATCAATAGAGAGAAATATTTAGCAATTTTTGTGTCTTTGTTCTGTTGATGCATCTTGATATGTTATGTATGAATGTTCCTTACTATGCTTATGTGATTAGTGAATGAATGAAATTACAGTGAATAATTGAATGCATTTGTGAATATCTGTTTATGTGGTGTTAACTTTAATTATCTAATAAGATAAGTAGCACACTTAGAGTAATTCGGGAATATGAAAGGACCACTTCCCTAGTACCACAAAAGTACTTGCGTAGCAGGTTAGAGCTGTGCGAAGGATCACTGTACCCTTTCACAGAGGTATTGAAGTCTGGAATAGAGGGCTTGTCTTGCAAGCCCTAGAGAGAAGAAACATGTGCAAAGATAGGGATAGAGGAAATCAAATGACATCACAACCATCTCAAAGTGCAGAAACTTGGTTCTAGTATCCCCCCATACTGCTTCGGATGAGACTTCAGCCTGCATTCTGCGGGCTGATGCTAAAATGGCCAGTAATGTATGGATTTGTGGGTCAGGCTCCCTCAAGCCAACATGAATCCTAAGTCAAATTTAACAAATTTAAGGAGGATAGAGACCCTTTTGTTTTGCATCTAAAGTTGGAAAGTGTCAAACCCAATGATAAGCATATAAGAGCCACCAAAGAAGAGCATCAGGCATACATGGAAGGATAGCGAGGCACCAGGAAAAAAATCATTGGATGATTGGTAGAGCCCACATTGCAACCTAAACCGGTCGAGGAATCCTGACAATATTATCTTGGCAAATTTTTTGAAGCACTCAAACAAAACAAGCAGGATGATGTTTGACATGTCGACATGGCATTGAAAACAACAAGTAACAGGAGCAGTGTGATTGGCCACAAATAGATCCAACCATTAGAATGAATCTCGAAAATTTTTTCCTCAAGAAATAGCCATGGTGTAATATTAAATAGTTTGAAGGACATTAGTAGGTGGACGTGGAACACATCGAGTGGCGAAGAGGCTTCCTATTGGCCCACGTGGAGCCCTCTTTGCACATAAGTCTGTAGTAACTACCCCGGTGGGTGCATCCTGGAGAAACCAAAGGGAGTGGTTAATAGATTGAGAGGGAAAATTTGGCCATGACACAATGCAACAGAGGCTTGTCATTGGCAGAAATACTAAATGGAGGCCCCCACATTGATAGCCAAGCCTATTGAAGCTAACCTAGAAATAAAGCAAGGAAACGTGTAGAAGAGTTCCAACCTAGAGGAAAATTATTTAAGACAAAGGAAATAGCTAAGAGGCCTTCAAATATTTATAAAGAATTTATGTGATAAACCAGTCCATGAGACCCTTTTGTCTCCTCTTTGATAGGGGGACACATGGTGACATATGATTGGCTTAGATGATGGAGGATGATGACATCAACATCGGCTAATGGGAGTGTGACACGTGGAAGTCATATTTGGCATTTTTGGGTACTTGAATGGTCCATTTCTCAGTGACATGAGGACCAATCATTAGATGACATGTGGTGCAGGTGATGTCAACATTATGTCATCTCATTGGTTAGATCCAGGAAGGTTAAATAGAAGTGAAATAAGAAATAAATAGTATGAATGGGCACACAATGATATGGGTTATGTTAGAGTTGTCTAAGGTTGGGAGCATTTCTAAAGGCTCTTGTTTGCAGGGTGTTGCGGGTGGGAACACCCTAGGGCCTTGGGTTGAAAACCCCAATAGAGCATAAGGCATACAATAGCAAGAAATGTGCAGATAAGCAATCTAAATTCTTAAACTACTGAACTGGGAAGCAGTGGTATTACCCGAAGGTCCTACGTTTAGTGTCGATCTCGTAGGGTCCAAATCCTGTACTTCTTCCAATGCCTTTAAAACCTGTAACTTATTCAAGAAAAGCATATACAACAGTAGTAATTGACAGCATTTTCATGATATAAGTGTTAGATCATATAAGCAAATGAGTAGTTACGCATTAATATAAGATTTATAATAAAATCACAACATGGATCAATGCATAAACATGATAAATATCGTGAATAAAACAATATTTCTTTATTTATGTGAGCTAAATGAAAGGTGGAAAACTACAACCTGAATCTTCCTCCAACTCCAAGTGGAACCATCCTCCAAATCCATCCTATCCCGGCCTCAGCAATCTTCCTCCATCAATACACACAAGGATGTCATAAGAGGGATGAATGACATCTCAAAAGAGGAAACAAATGTTTCCTATAGTTTTGGGAGTGGAGGAGGCATAGGGATTTCTTTAGACTCAATCAAGGATCAATCAACTATAATATCAATATCTCCTCTCTTATCCCTTTAGGCCTTCCCGTGGAGGTTTATTTATACTTCTCCAAATTAGTTTTTTTAGTTGGGAAACAATGGGGCCACGGGCTATAGTAGGTGAGTAATAGGTAAAACCCATAAACTCCACCCAAATTTAAGGAGATTTATTATCTTTTAGTGTTTTAACACATATACGTTGGTTGGGTATATACTGTCCTACATGTACATGATTTTAACATAGAGAAAAGTAGCGTATGGAAAATAGAACATTGTTTTTTAGAATTTGGACCAAGTCTCGAAAGGAAGGGTTTCCCTAGGCCATAACTAGAGCATTAGATCTACCAAGAGTGGTAAATGGTGCTATAACAGATGCCCCCTAATATATGACGTCATAAGGGGTACATAAGGGCCAAAATGTATTAGGTGTATAGAAGGAATCATGCCGAGACTGGATAGGAGTTCACCAGAATTCAGCCTCCAAAACCACTGAAAGAGATCAGAAAGAAACTACTGTCTGAGGCAGGCATACCCATGCTCAGAGATAATAAAGAATGTCCACATGTTAGGTACAAAAGCATATCCAATATGCATATAAGTATAAAGGAACTGAAAATACATAGTGGATCATCCAACCATATTCAGATAAGTATATGTCTCAATATCACATATAAAGAATTGACCAATGGTGCTAAAATAGGAAGCTGATCACTAAAATCATAAAGTTGATCAAAAGAAGTACCAGGTTAAATGGAAAAACAAATGGTACTACACTGCAACTCATCTGCCAACATATATGATGTCTTTGTAAAGAAATGCAACATACAAAGTGGATGGTTTCAACTAGTAGAAACAGGAGCAACTGACAAGTGAACCAAGAAATGTTGATGCAAACCCGAGGTCTTCATCGACTGCCGTGATACATTTCTACACAACGGGAATAAATGATCTCAAGTCAACCATGTGAAAAATAATTTGATTACCGGTCATTGATGTATACCATTAAAAAACATGAGACTACCCAGGGATAATGATGGTGAGAGTTAAGGTACCCAGTACAATCTAACAAGTGTGAATAAATGAGCTATAGTCGAACACTTGGAAGAATCTATCAATTAGGAGACAATGATCATTCCCCACTATTGATAGCGAATGAGTCTGCCACTGATGATTCCAAACCCTAAGGTACTACCAAATGGACTGTAGATCTTGTTCCTAGAGCAATGAGTTGAATTCGATGGGAAACGATATGCTACGAGGAAGGAATTAAGGTATCCTTTATCAATCTAGTGTGAGTGTAATCCATAGGCCAATAATGTGGAAGGAATTGAACAAGTAAAGATGTAGTAACTGAATCGAAGTAGATTTCTAGTGTACACAACATGTAGCTAATACATGATAGAAACCCTTTGAACCAACCAATAATGAAAGCTAACACAGAGGTGAGGAATCCACCAACAAGGTCAAATGGAAACCAACGTATTGCATGAATCCCAATGTGCGATAATGAAAGTTGACGTCGAATAAAAAGGAAACCACTCAGTTAAAGACCCATGATATTAATCAATGTTGAGCATAAGGTGACCTATCAATAATGAAAATAGGGCCAGGATGTGGGTCTATATGTGCTCTTAAAGAAATTTGTCGTAGTCAATAAGAGAATTACCCTCCATCAAGAAGTCAATGTAGACCATATCAAACCATCACGAGCAAAGAACCAAATAGCTGATGTGATAACAAACATGACTATGAAATTCAGGGATGACCAACTAAAAAATAGGTCAAGAGACACCACAAAAAGGTCGACTGAGGTTTACTTCCCTTGAACAAAAACACGACTCAAATGTGACTACATGGTAGCGTATGATAACTTTGTATAAGTTTGTCATGTAGGAGGCATAAGAAAACTCTCCATATGATTGGAAGAGATAACCAATCCGAGGAGCACTAACTCAATAACAAGGTTAAGGCTCTCCTAAGTCAAACTAAAGCCCACCCAAATGGAGGAAAGACTTATTTTTGAGTGCTTTGTTCAAGGGTGACACAACTCACTCTAGCTGCCATCAACTATGGAAATAATGTCATGTTCCCACTGTTTTTTGGGATATATAATTTATTTTGTCTTTTTCATATTCATGAAGCCTAAAAAAGAATAAAATAATTCTACAGTACAGTGGAATGAATGAGCTTCCAAATACAGATGCACTAGTTCCTGGGAGGCGAACATTCCTATGCTCAAATGCAAGGTGACAAACCTGGTCAATGGCACTCAAAGGAATGTTCTTTCCACGGGTAAAAAGGTGCGCCAAGTTGCAGAGGCTAAGTGATTGCAAGGTTGATTTTTCAAAAGACATGGTAAAAAGGTGGCTTGAACATGAGTCGAAGTGAATCCATCTCAAGGCCAAAAGGTACAAATGGTCAACATGTAATTCAGCAGTACAACTCAACACAAAGGAGTCTCTTGGATATAAAGCCAGAAAATAGCAAAGAAGAAAGAGAATGAGTCTCCAAAGTAGCATGGGCAACATATGCTAGCAAGGATCTTACTAAGATGCCCATGTAAAGGCTTATAAGTTGGCGAGTGAAAATGGTTTGTGAATTAAGACATGATGGGGTCGACCGTATGGCAAACATATCGCAGTATGGATGCTAGTATTAAAAATGCAGCAGAAAGTGATATTCCCTAACTTATATGTCAGTAAGAAAATGATACATGCCATGTGTGACACAAGAAAGTTCCCTCTACGGACAGAGGCAACCCCTCTAGCCCTAGAGTGGGTCTAGTCACCGTAAAGACAATACCAAAAAAAAATTCCTTAGAAATATGGTTTTATGAAGGGCTACCTTAAGATCAATGTTTGATGAAGTCCTCATCATGTCACTCTAGCTCTTGTTCTTCTAATCACTTGTACCTGAAAACAACATGTAGAGGAACACCACAAACACAATAGAAAACGACCAAACAATCTACTTGAAGAGTCAAGGAACCTCAAGCTATCGACATACAATTCAACATATGATATAGGAAACAAGCTATTGATTTGTATTAATATAAATCAGAGTAAAACTTACAATTGAGCCTTGATGTCATAAGTCTCCTCAAAGGGTCCCGTCAGCATGTCTCCATAAGAATTTAATTGTGAACCGTCTCTCAAGGGAACAAATGACTCTCTCTTTCGTTCAAAAGATTGATGCTAGAAAGTTCTCAAACCAACTCTACTCAAACATCTCTCAAGCCAAAATACATGTGAGGCTACTTCCACACCCCAATAAAACTCTCTACCTCTACTCCTCTCCTAGAAACCTAAAGCTACCAAATTACATCTAGCTATCATCAAGTTACATCCAAGCTAGCTGATCTCATTCATGGAGGAGACATTTATAGGAGAGAGAGGTTCCATAAGAGATGGGAGGAAGAGCTTATCTCTTAGGGAGGTTGCACAAAAGGTGGAACAACTATCCCAAAGGAGATAAGCAAGCTTATCTGACCCAAAAACTAGCCCTAGGACTGCCCATGAAGCATTTTCATCTCGAAGCTTCGACGAGTTGTTAAAAAACTTGCCAAAAGTATATCATCACGGGTGAAACACAAGGAGAGAGCAACGAATTCACTAGGGCTAGTGCAAACTTGACCATCTTTGTGGGTAGGACAACTGATGACCTATGAAGACCCGGAAACTTAGGTAAAAAGGGGTCTGCTTCATGGATAACGAACTAAAACATTCTTCTTGAGATTAAAAGGAAGGTATTGACACATAATTGGCAACATGACATAGAATAGATGTTAGTAATATGGACAGGAAGAATATGGGATCAGGGAATGTGGGGTCAGTGACAAATTACTGTGTAGCAGATGCCCCCTAAATCATGAAGGCTGAGAGAGTGGGAGCGGTGAAATGCTTTATGAATCCATAAATGAAATAGAACATCCTCATGGAGAACCTGCAAATGCAAGTACAACTAATATCTCTAATACATGAGTACATAGTGAAAGGAAATACATGTTTATAAGGCATGGGCGTAGCTATCCAGAAGATAAACATAAATGGTTTATGGTATGGACGCAGCCATCCAATCAGAAAGACCACAAAAAAGGCTCAGTATGGTTGTAGCCATCCAATCAAAAGAGTCATGTATGAATCAATCCACGCAACCTGGACTTGTGTAATCTGAGCCTAGGGTCTTGAATCCCAACTTGATCATGGTACAAATTCTAATATGTGAATAAATTTGCTAAATTCAAGTATACTCGAAAACCATTTGATTACCAACCAATGATGTAAACCATTAACAAGCATGAGAGAGACCACCAGTAATGTCAATGCTTCTCAAGGTACTGCTAGTATAATCCACATAGTGTGAAGAATGATCTAAATTCAAACACTTGTGAAATCACTTGATCAAAGACCAATGATGCAAGCCTATCATCGAATGCGAAGAACTTTCCATTGAGGCATGCAAGCTCCAAGGTACCAGAAAGGAGTCTCTAGATCAACTTCCCAGATAATGAGTTGAAGTCGACCGGAAGCAACCAGTCGAAGGAGGGCCTTAATGTTTCCCACATCATTAACACGAGACAAAGGAATAAGATGAGGTGTATGATACAAAGAATCAGAGGAAGGTTTGCAAGGATACAAACTGCTGAAGGATTAAGCTCTTGAACATATCGATGACATGACTCTGGAATTTGGCAGAATTTTGGTACCAAGGGATCAAAGGTCATGACAATGCAACAACGATCGGATGGAATAAAGAAAAATGAATAACCCAAAACTTGGAAGGCCAACGATAGAATGAGGATATTCCAACTTGACACAAAGTAGAAAGAGTGTCAATGTTCAAGAGTGACAATCTATCATAATAACTAATGCAAACAATAGAATATTTCCAAATTTCCCCCCACCATTTCAGGAAAGTACCCCAATTATTTTTGAAACACAATCTTGAAGGGGATAGCATATGCTTGTAATATAAGTTCATCCTTTGGACAAATCCAACCTAGTGATTTTTAACGAGCCCTAGGAAGGATAAGCTCAGTCTCCTCATGGTGGCAAGTCCAATGTCATCAGGGTTTAACGAGTCTGAGATAAGTAAACCTCGGAGTCTTTTTCATGTTTAGAGAGTTTGAAAAAGACACGGAAAAGAAAACTCCAAAGGTCCCTTTTCATAAATTTCTCTCTCGAATCCGAAAAGGTAGAAAACAATATCCAAGGGAACCTATTGACTATAATAGATCAACGTATACCTTTTTTGTAAGTAATCTATCCTAGCCCATAAAAGGGGTAAACTTATACTGGGTAGATGATGCTTCGCGGCCTTTAACGAGTTCAAAGCAACAAGAGCTTGATAATCTTTTCATGTTTCAAGAGTTAGAAAAGAGCTTAAAGGTGACTCCAAAAGGGACTTTTTTGTGTTTTTACCGAGTCTGAAAAAGTACAAAATGTAACTCGCAAATTCATCACCAGAGTTCACGAAAAACTGTTGCTGCATAAAAACAAGTGTAAGATCTATTTTCGATATAAAAATACATGAAATATTCAAAAACAGATTAAAAAAAACCCTAATTTAGAAACCCTAATTTTGCAAAAGGCTTATAAAAAGAGTCCTTAGGTAAAAAACAATTTACTTTTCATTGTTTTACCTCAAAGTGAAAAATTTACCCTTGCACATTCATAATTTCAATGGTCGACTAGAGGAGGATTAGAACCTTATCAGCAAATTCGTCCAATCCAGGTAGGTACTACACATTTTCCTACATTTTTAAGTGGATTGTGATTCATTTTTGGTGGAACTGGCCGCCATTTAGGAGGATTTTAGGATAAGCATATGCGCAACGGTCGTCGTGGGTCGCCAGCTCAGGACCGCTACGACCTAAAATCTCTAACCAGGAAAAAACAGGTCTTCACAACTGTACACTGAAAACTTGTGAAGATCCTGAATTTTTGGAACATTGGATTTTGGCTCGGCACATATGTTAGAAAAACAAGCGCAATGAGCATCAATATTCAATATTTCTCAAAATCCAAGAAATTTCATGGGATTTCAAGCACAAATGGAGAACTTATAATTGCAGGCATGTATGGAGGATAAAACCATGGTGATTGAGTGGAAGGAATGAGAGCACAACAATGATGTGAATTAGCCATGCAGGATCAAAACTGCTTGGACGTGCTCCAGAATTGCGGGCTTCTGAAATTCTTTATGGTTCCCTGTCTGAGGGCACAACCGGACCTACTCCAATATCTGGTTTGAGAATGGGATCCGAATGATGGAAAATTCAAAATTCGAGGGTAGGAGATGGAAATTGAGGCAACAAACATTTATTTCCTGACAGGTTTGTCTCGAAGGGGGGAAAGGCCCCACATGACTGGGACCCGTATCACTAGAGAAACCATGGATATGCTTATGGGAAGACTATGTTCGGAGGCAAAGAAGTCAGATAAGGGAGGAAAACTCAAGATCACAACAATTAGAGAATTGTATCTTCGTGTTATCTTCTCTACCATCACTAGAGAAACTGGCTCATAGGCCCCACATGAGGCCACTAAAACCCAACTCCGGCTAGCAACCGACTGTTTGGATCCCACCATTTTTAACTGGGCTGAGGTCGTAGCAGATAACTAAAAATGAAAATTAATAAAGTGTCGGTGAGGGGACATCAAACAGTTTGGTTATGGGTCTATTCCCCTATCATTCATCTTTGAGCATCTTCCTATCTTCCAGAGATAGGAAAAATTTGTGGTATGGCCACCTCAGCGGGAGCCATAGATGACTCGGTGGGCAATGTTAATGCCCTGATGAGGCAGGGGTCAACATATGTCATGGAGACCTGAGTTTCTCGAATGGATAGATCGCCAACTAATCATTGTCAAGGACTAGCCATATGTCAGGATAGACTTCAAGGCCGATCCAAATTTAGTACTCCCCCTTGGGGAACACTAGGATAACAGAGGTAACAAATTCAATTGTTTATTTTTTAAAGATATTGTAATTTTTATCATTTTTCATATATATTCTTATCTTCTTTCATTTTTGCAGATGTTGAGTTGGAAATGCCTGCAGGTTTGTCTCCAATTGCTCAGAGAGTTGAGCGGGAGTTCGAGTTTCCTCCCCCTGGTGGAGACGTAGAGGATGAGATTTCCCATGACCTAGAAGGTTTGACGGAGGGGATCCCAAACTACACGAGATTCGAGGATCTCCCTCGATATATCAACAACACATAGCAGGGGTGTCAGGCAGGATTCATTGACTACTCAGACGTGTCATCCAAGCAGTCGTGTGCTATAGACAACACCACATAGATTAGACTCCTAGGTTTAATTTCTGCATTTTTGAGAGACATGTTGTATTGTGATGTAACCCGAACATATATTTTTTGAGAACTGCGATGTGCAACACTTGATATACATATCTATGTTTTGCTATATTGACTTATTATGTCTTTAATGTTTATTTTTTACAAATGTCACAAATGTCTATCTAACACATGGTTTGCCAATGCATTAGTTAATGTATTTAGTCTTCTAGGAATATGTTGATATGTAATATAATCAAAATTCCTTTCCAGTAAATGAACACATAAATACAACCTTAAAATTTGAGGGTTTCTAACAGAATAACGCCCATTGAGTTGAAGAACAACAACCTGTGAATCTAGATTTACGATTAATGTGCGAATATTGAAGGCAACAGCCTTAGTCAGTAGTTCAATGACTACACTATATTCAATGACATTGTTCATAGTTCATCCTAGACAAACACCTTGAAGATCTACCAACTCACTATGAGGATCATAGATAACCCATGTTGCAGAGGAAAGATTCTGAGTACTATGACAGGAACCATGAGCGAAACCGACATAAGGTGTGACAGACATCTGCATAAGAAGTAAAAAGGACACAATAAGAAGCAAATGCTTACACACCAAGCCAAACATGTACAAAATGAAAAACACACTTATGTACACAAAAATGCACGAAAGAATCATGCATAATATTTCTTGAGATAAAGCCCATTGCAAGGCTTATCTAAAGGTCTTCCTTCGTAGTCAATTAGCTCATAGGCCCCTTTTTGCAAAACATGCTTGACAATATAGGGCCCATGCCACATGGGTTCAAATTTTCCTGCCCCCGGCTTGTCATTAGCTTGATCATATAGTAGGAATAAATCCCCCTCCGTGAAAGAATGTGGGTTCACTATCTGATCGAAGTGAGTTTTCACTCTCTTCTTTTGTGCTTCAATGACTAAAGAAGCAAGTCGACGATTCTCATCAAGCTATTCTAGGTAAAGAAGGCATTCTTCCACCAGAGTAATATTTGGTAGCAATTTGATAGTTAATTTGAGAGAAGGGATTTTGCATTCAATCGGAAGGGTAGCTTCTACACCATAAACAAGTTGAAATGGTGTGAATCTAGTTGCATCCTTAACTGAGGTATGGTAGGCCCATAGAGCGGCAAACAACATCAAACACCAGTGGGACTTATGCATTCCAATGGTACGTTGAAGCATAGTAACCAACACTTTGTTTACTGCCTTGACTTGGCCATTGGCATGAAGGTAATATGGCGTCAAAATATGGTGACGTAAGCCTAACTAGGTTGTCAACTCAGTCATCATATAACCAAAGAAATGGGAACCATGATCAGTGACTATAGCCTGAGGGACTCTGAACCAGTTAATTACATGATTGAATAGAAATTGTGTAGCTGTCTTACCATCGGTAGACAATGTAGGCATTGTTATTACACAACAATTTGTTACTGTCCCTGTTACCCCTTCTCCCGCACCTTGGAGGACTTATTTCGGGACCTGTGAGAAGTGACATGACCTGGAAACACTTGCATTGTATTCCCCTGAGTATGAACTTCATTTGCCCTGAAGACATCTCCTGCAAAAAACCCATAAAAACAACCCTTTTTCCATTGGCACGGTTTCATTATGCATCACTCACGCCAATGGGGGAAATCCTCCAAAAATAGCGCACTAGTTGTCACTCTGTCATAGAGTCACACTCACGCCAGCCAAAATGGGTAGTGTTTCTAACAAATCAACAGCCGAAGATTAATCCTAACCAACTCCTGGACTGAATCTATCTTAAGTTGGTTTGGTTTGGCTTCGAATCTCCATAGAGGGGAAGTGGTTTGCCACCTCTCATGGAAGCTTGTTATTGATAAAGCCAATCCCATGAATATTGTGGATGATCCTAACTCCTCCTCCTCTATCTATAAAAGCTTGTCCTTTTGCCCTAGGCAAGCTAGTTCCAGAGTTAGTTCCAAAGATTGAGAACTGTTAAGTTCATGCTGCAAGAAGCCTTCTTCATTCCCATAAGGCTAAATTTAAAGTGAGGAAATTCTTGTCCAAATAACCAAGGAGAGAGAGGCTTGTTCCCATTCCCAACAAGCTTTGCAAGACATGTGCTGCTGATCACCCAGCCAAAGGAGGATTTGACGTCAGAACTATGGTTGTATTCTTCTTTGTTTATCAATAATAGATGACTATTATTATGGTTCCACTCTTATTATCACTAAGAAGCTTCCATGAGAGGTGGCAAACCACTTCCCCTCTATGGATATTTGAAGCCAAACCAAACTAACTTAAGATAGATTCAGTCCAGGAGTTGGTTAGGATAAATCTTCGGCTGTTGGTTTGTTAAAACCAGCAAGCTTTGCAAGACATGGGAACCATAATAATAGTTGTCTATTATTGATAAACAAAGAAGAATACAACCACAGTTCTAACGTCAAATCCTCCTTTGGCTGGGTGATCAGCATCACATGTCTTGTAAAGCTTGCTAGGAATGGGAACACACCTCTCTCTCCTTGGTTATTTGGACAAGAATCTCCTTACTTTAGATTTAGCCTTATGGGAATGAAGAAGGCTTCTTGCAGCATGAACTTAACAATTCTTAATATTTGGAACTAACGCTGGAACTAGTTTGCCTAAGGCAAAAGGACAAGCTTTTATAGATAGAGGAGGAGGAGTTAGGATCATCCACAATATTCATGGGATTGGATTTATCACTAAGAAGCTTCCAAGAGAGGTGGAAAACCACTTCCCCTCTATGGAGATTCGAAGCCAAACCAAACCAACTTAAGATAGATTCAGTCCAGGAGTTGGTTAGGATGAATCTTCAGCTAGTGGCTTGTTAAAAGCACTATCCATTTTGGTTGGCATGAGCACGAATCTGTGACAGAGTGCCAACTGGCACGCCCTCTTTGGAGGATTTCCCCCATTGGCGCGAGTGATGCACAGTGAAACCGCGCCAATGGAAAAAGGGTTGTTTTTATGGGTTTTTTGCAGGAGATGTCTTCAGGGAAAATGAAGTTCATACTCAGGGGAATACAATGCAAGTGTTTCTAGGTCATGTCACTTCTCATAGGTCCTAGAATAATTCCTCTAAGGTGTGGGAGAAGGGGTAACAGGGATGGTGACAAATTGTTGTGTAACAGGCCCGACCCAGGTTGGGAGATGATTTAGCCAAACAAATCCCGGTACTATTGGCCCTTTTGGCAATAGTGTACAAAGCACAGACTGAGCTCTCACCTGAAGTAGTATGGAAGGGTGTTAGAACCATGTTTCTACACCCTCGAGATGTTTGATGGGTTCCAAGTGCTCTGCGGTTTGACCCTACGCACAGGTCACTACGCGCACTTATCAGTACCTTGCAACCTGCAATGTTGTGTTTGTGCAGCCCTACTTAGGGCCCGAACAATTTTATTACCCAAATCCTTACTCGTAACCCAATATTAGCTGATTAACTTAGCTTATTTGTATGATTTCAATAATACTTAACAATATTCACCTTTCATACAAGTATGCATAGTAAATAAACAGTATAATTGCAAATGATATCAAACAGGAAAAATCACAAGAACAGATACACATAATTTAGATAAAACTTCTCTTTATTAACCAAGAAGTGACTATAAAATGATTGATCGCAAGATCTGTAGTAGGCTCCAAAATTCATATGTAGGGAAACTTTTGGAGGGTGTTTCTCACAACAACAACACTTGGTGACACACTGGTAGAACTATAGCTTCTCTTCCTTAGTAAATTATTTCATGCGGGGTCTAGTTCTTTAGGAAGTATTGATTCATCATTCAGATTACCATAGCTTCCCCACTTACCCCATGCATAAACATAGTCCCCTTCATTCCATTACTCGGTTAGAAACAAACATAAGATCAATGATCCCACAATGTTTCAAATCAAGATAGGGTAATGAAGTTCGTGAGATTTGTATTTTCAAAGTATATTTTTTCAGCTCTGGTGTTTCTCCATTGCTAGTAGGCCTTGATAGGACCTCGATGGAGGCAATACAGGAACACAAACATTGCTTCACTGCAAGCGAGACTGGGAAGTACACTGATAGAGTTGCTTACTTCACCTCTCTGCGCAGGAAGCATTTCTCTTCTTTCACATTTATTTATATGTTTAAACAATACTATGCATAATAACTTATTCATTTTATCAGTAGAAGAGGGATCCTAACTTAATGAGAGAAGAAGTGGTTGTCCCTTCATAGAAGCATATATAAGAGCTCCGATATTGGTTTTCTCGTTTAGATTTTCCCCTTGTCCTTCTTTACTTGATTAGATCAACCTGAAAATAAAGAAACATAAATACTTGAGTGTAGGGATGATCCAAACTTATGCAGGAATGTAAAAAATATAGAAATACCCATATGCACAGAGATGTAGTAGAAATAAAACTTCATTTCATTAATATCAAAGAACTAAAATATGCTTACATACAGAAATAAACTAGCTCAGGTGATGGTAGCTTATCTCTGAGAAGAGATGTGGTAGTGATATGTCTCTGAATTGTGTTAAAATGAGGCTCAAAGGAATATTTATTATTGAGAAACAATGGAAACCCCTAAACATCCAACAACCTAACCCTAGGAGATGAAGCGCCAAAACTGTGGGTTGCGTTTGGGTAAGTTGGTACATCAACTTCCTGGGGTTGTATCTTTGGCATATGATCTTTGTTTGGATATCATAACACCTCGTTTCAAAGATATCGAAGAGGAGGCGAAACAAATCCTTTTAAATTGGTTTGGGACTTTTTTGGCCTCTCTATTTCCCCTAAAAATGTCTTTTAGTCACTCAAAATGGCTCTAGAGTTTTGGACATGAAAAACTGCCAAAAGTAGTAAGTTGTGCTACAATTAAGGAAACTTAAAGGACACAATGGTGGGTGTCCAAGTGGAATAGGTGGGTGGCCACCAATATCCACCTGGATTAGTCCTCCCCCTTAGGATGTAATGGTCCCCATTGTGTTGAGTGCCTCCATGAGATGGGGAAAATTCTGGTGAACTTGGTTCTTGGTGAGTCACTTGCCTTGGTGCAGGTGTTGGCTATCTTCGAAGAGATGATACAGTTGGATATTCTGCTAGTGAGTGTTCTTGATATACATGTCAATGATCTGATTAGTTTTGGCTTGTTCTATGCATTTTGGATCTAACTCTATTGGTGTGAGTTGTTCTACAATTTCCGATGTGTCTAGTAATGGTGGAAAGTATGGTCGAAGGAGGTCCACATTGAACACTGTGTGCAAGCCAAGGAATGGTGGAATGTTGAGCTCGAAAGGATTTTCTCCTACAACCTTAGTGATCCTGTAAGGCTAATATTGGATTGGGTGAATCTTGCGGTGGGGCCCATCGAGCCGATCCTTCTACAAATGTAATGTATTGATGGTGCTAGACCCACCAACATGTAATGGGATCTCCTCGGTAACAATTCCCAAATAGACCTCAGACTGTTTGGTGTAGGATTCCCAATAGTGGGTCATAAAGCAATGCCTTGACCATGATGTCGCACAGAGGCAAGTAGGATACCTTCATTGGTAACAAGGGTGTGACTCCTGCAGTGAGTGAAAGAAGGTGTATGAGAGGTTCTAACATAGGTGGGTTGAGATGAGGGTTAAGGTGAGTTCTAGGTTGAAAGGGATTAGTCCCAAATTGGCTAGGAACACACAACACACAAGACATACACAAATTTTGGTGGAGCAACCCACATGGATGTGTCATTCACAACATACAAGGTAAGATAACACGTACAACACTCATGGATTAGTCTGAACGAGTGCAATGGTTGTTACAATGAGCTTCATATGAAAGGTCTATCTGATGTACGACAAAACAGTTGACACAGATGGGACAACATTAAAAACATGTAAAACACATTTCCATTAATAGATTATGCATTACAAAAAATGAAATAGTTTATATGTAGAACACAGGTTAAAGCAACATGCATTACAAGTGTTTAATATCAGTCTTACAACAAATACAATACATGTGTGAAAATGTGTTGGCTCTTATTATATAAAGAAGTGTAAGTTCCAATAATACAATACATCCATGTAAACCCATTAGCCGCAATAGTGGAATGTTACAGCCACATCCACCTACTCCTCCAAAGAGATGAACTGGCTCCGTACAGTGGAGAAGCCAAGGCGCGTTACAATAATGTCCAAGCTCTCTCCAAGATAGTCTTATCAGAAGCTTGGCTGACCAAAAGCATATAAAATGAGTTATGAGGGACTATTTATAGCAAAGGGTGGGGTGACCAATGAAATTATCCTTTGTGATAGTTCAACTACCCTCATGACTCTTCACCTACTCTACGATTGTTACATCCAACTATTGACACTTGAATTACACTTGACATGAATCAACGTTACAATGCACATGTACTCATGTGAGACAAAATGAATTGAACAAGCCATGCAAGACGTCACTGACACTTGGCCCATTGTGATGAGAATAACTCTAAAACATGCTTGTGATGGTGAAGGTGGTGAGTTGATGCCAAGCTTCGTCATCCGAGATGGTGTGCATGCACTCCATGGTGACATCTTGTTGAAGTGAACTCTTGCCTCTTTTGTATTAGGTGCATTGGTTCGATTCCTTCATCCAACTCGTTTGCTAATATGCCCATGGTCTTCTTGGGTTGAACTAGTACATGGTGATGCATAGTGTCCATGCTGATCTTCAAGTGTTTGCTAGTGGTCATGCACATCAACTTACCGAAGTACATGTTCAGCTCCATTTGGACTTTCTTCTTTTCTTCACCTTGGTGAGTGTGCTGAATGGGTTGGATTGCATGCATACGCACAATGAAATGCATGGTGCTAGATCCCTTGGATGCAATCAACAACACTGCTCACCATGTATGCTCTGTGCCAGTTGCTGGGATGGATCTTTAACTTGTACAACACAATTTCATCCGTGAGTGCATGTCGCACCCACTGCTGTTCTTGTTCTTGCTGCAACTCATTCATTTGACGAAGCATCTTCATGTTCTTCCTTGTGTTTCTACTTCAGCACATGAAACTCCTTCTTGGTTCCATTCTCTGTCTTCGTGTGATCTTCATGTTGCATCGTCACCTCATAGCCTGAGTCTCCCAAGTTGCTTTCATCGTCAGTGGATTTGCTTGACCTTGCAACTTTGTTCCGCCACTTTGTTCTCAACAACCTTCCTCTTGCATTCATTTCATTCACTACGTTCACTGTGTTTGCTACATTCGATATGTTTCCTTTAGCTACTATTCATGATGCTGCTCGCTACGATATCTTTATGTTCTCGTCTACGGAAAACTTGATGTCTTTGTGAGTAGGCAAGCTCATAGACATTTGATTGGCTACATCTCTAGGTGTTCGCTGAGCAGTGTCTTTGACTTTTCCCTCTTGGAAACCATTACACCTACACTGCTAAGAGGTAGATGAACACTTACAAGACTTGGAGAGATCGCAACACTCATGGCAATAAATCTTTCAGTTGAAAACCAAAATGAACTTGACAACTAACTTGCAACATACCTGTGTGATTGATCATGAAGGTTCGCAATTTCAGCTGCGAGGTCGGGAGATTGACTGCCAAGACTGAACAAGGCATAGTTTGGGTTGTTGGGTGACTGACTGACTGCTAGAACTGTGCAATGAACAGTCCGTTCTGGCTGTTGACTGCTGGAATTGCACAATGCGCAATCTCAGTTGGCAATAGGTGCAGGCTCAGTGACTGCATTATGCAATTTTCTCTACCAGTAGTCACTGTCCCTAAGAAATTCCCAAAATAGTCTTGCAGGACATTCACTATGCAAAATGCGCATTTCTTGAGAAGAAGACAGGGCCTTCCCTCTCAGTATTAGACAATTTTGTCTTGGTAAGGCTCTTGTTGAGGCTGTTCGGGCCAAGGATGCCTAGACTCGCCAACGGGCAACTGAAAGTGAATGTGAGTGTGAATTCATGGTGATACAGAGTGTAAGCATAAGTGAATAATAATGCATGAAAATGGAAAATGACCAATTCAGAAAATAGAACAACGTGAATGTGGGTGAGACGAGTTGCCGAATCGGCGACCGTTCATGAAAAATAGTTTCATGCATGTGACAACAATGAGATAGCAATGAAAACTCGAATAATGCTAGGACAAGCTAATATACATGTAATGACAAAAATTTCTCACTGAAATCAAGAAAACGTTACTCACACAAGAGAAAACACATAAAGGGACATAAATGCAACACAAGGCATGGGAAGCGAGCTTACCCCAAAATAGTTCAGTTGAATGTGTTGACAACTCCTAGATGTGATGTGGGATGTCAAAGATGCAATGTTGATGTGATGTGGGATGTCAGAGATGCAAGGCTGATGTGAGGAATGAGATATGCAACATCCAGTTGATGAGTTTTGATAACATCAAGGTTGTGATGCTTATGCCACAAATCTAGGGAAAGCGACACTTGGTGGGAGGTTTCTGAAATGATCCTTGCATGTAACCTCCAACTAGTAGAAAAATATCCCTAAAATGAGGGATTCCTTTACATGCTACCTTGGGAGAAGTAGCCCATGCACGCAAGTCAGTTTTTCTTTGTCATGGAAGGAACCGGTCAATTCAGCTACACATGCAAGAGATTGCTTGACTGTTGGGAGAAAATGCACATTTCTGGCTGGGAGATGGATTGGATGCCCAAGAGATTTGTGTAATTTCTGGGCAGAGCAACTGACTGTTGCCCAGATTTGCACAAATTCTGGGTTGAGCGGCCTTGCTAGGGAAAATTTCGCAATTCCTACTCAGAGTGTGTTGAAGCCCCCAAAATTAGGTCTACAACAAGGGTGATACCCACCCAGTTTGGACCTTGAAAGCAGCTACTTTTCCGTTTGGGATGGTGGGTCTGACTAGGGATAATGGGACCAGTTTCCCAATTTGTGCGTGTGTGTATTGAGAATTGATATTTCCTTTCTAATAATTCCTATGTGAAATGATTTTATTCTAAATATAATTTATCGACATGCAATTGTATTCTAATGAATATAAATATCTAATTCTAAAACTAACCCAAGATTTAATCTTTCAATTATGCGATCTAAAATAATTTCTGATAGCAATTGGTAATAAAAATCATTCAATCGCTATGAGAAAATAATTCAATAAAGATGAACCATTTCTTAAAAAAATAGTTAGCCAAAACAACTGGGTAAAGCATATCGCATAATAAGTCACTTATATATTAAGCATAAATAGAATAGCCATCATTGTCAAGAAGTGCCAAATGATAACTCAAGCATTCAAGCATTCATATATAAATAACTGAACATAAATATCACCTTAACGCATAAGTAGAAAACATTAAGAGATAGAAATACCATTGATAACAAGTTCTACTCATGAGCTTCAAAAATAATGGTTTATCTTCTCTTGATTCAACATCTACTAAGAGTACAAAAGTGCATTTCAGTAGCAGATGTAAAACATAGATATCAATAAATCTTGTTCCATTCATTCATCAAAACGTTCTCTGAGGGTGCAGAAGTGCATGTTCTGAGGAAATGTTTTTGACAAGTTTCACGACCCTTCTCTAAATGCATGAGAAGGGTTGAAATACTACTAGCTAAATCTAAAAATAGTTTATTACAAAAATATAGGAGGAGGTTTAAATGACCGTCCTCATTTAAGGCAAAAATAAATCAAAACTAAAACTAAAACTGAAACTAAAACTGAATCTGGCAATTAACTATCTATGTATATGTTCTCCGTGGTCGCAAGTATTCAGTATCGACTTGAGAAGAGTTGGTTGACTGACCTCTGACTTTATTTTCTCTGCGAAAGCAGAATCAACAAGTGTTGGTGCCATCTTCTCGGCAGAGTTAATGAGGCATTTGAGAGTTATGCATTGACTGTGTGGTTTTCCCAAGTATAGCCAGTAAAACCCCAATTCAACTTGGCTAAAATCTTGATAGAATCTGCTCTTTCTTTAGCCTTACGTCTCCAGCTTGTCTATAGGTGTTGTGCATTTGGTAGAAATCCCGGAGTGGTCTCTGATATGAGATTTTATCTGTGCAAGTTTTCATTGACACAGTCGATGACATTGCTTGCCACTGTGGCTACTTCTTCTGTTGCTTGTTCTGCTTTCCTGATCTACGCATCCCACTTATTAAAGAGAATTTATTTGTGGGCTTCATTGATTATGGGTGTGTCTGTCTTTTTTCCTTCCTCAGATTCCTGCCAAACCAAATACTCAGAAACTCTTTTATCAATTAAATCATAATCATGTCGCAAGTCCACGGCTTGATTAGTGATTTTGTCACTTATCTCGCAATAGGAGTTCCATTGCGATATTCTTTGGCATAATGTTTCTTGCTGCTGCAAGAGTTGGTCATTTAAGGAATTGAATTCTATGACAAACTCTGTAAGCTTGGGATCATCTTTATCATCTCTCGCATATCCTGTAACTGATTTTCTTTTTCGACTAAACTGTTTTGGTATCCCAGCTACATCTATTGAAAATCTTGCTATAATTTTTCTAGCTTTTTCTCTGCTTCACTGTTGGCACTGGCTTGCTGTAGCTGTTGCTGCAAAATCTGCATTTGATCCTATTTTTCCTTCAGTAATTGTTGTACCTCAGATGCTTTATCAATGGTCGCAGAAGCATAGGCTCCTGCGATCTGAGATAATTTAGTGAGATTTTCGGTAGGGTCAGTGGTAGGATCTTGACAAAGAACGTCTAACTGTTCTGTTTCAAGTGAGAGTACATTTTCCAATTTCCTTTTCTTCCTTTGCCTTCTTACCACTGCCTTATGCTATGGACTATAAAATACATCTAGAGGAGGAATTTCCTCTATCTTGAGGATGATTTCAAAAGATGTGGTAATAGGGATATGTTCCATTTCTGGAGCATTGATGATTGTTTCAATGACCATACCATTTACTGTCTGTACATTACTCTCAGGTGTCTTTGTGCTCTGCCCCTCAGTATTAATTAAGTCATTGAATGTCTCCCATTCTTTATCCAACTCAGTTCTTACTGGTGGTGGTTGGATGATGAGAGGGGGAAGATTTACCTATGGAGTAATTAAAACCTGTTGGTCTGGGCACTCTTTAGATTGGGTAGTATCTCTGACTAACGCTTCGCTTTTATTATGGTCACTCTCAGACCTTTTAGAGAATTATGATTATTCTCTCCCAGACTTAGATCTAGACTTGTCTGTGCCTAAACTTCCACTTAGACTGATATTGGGAGTTGGCTCCCTTATTGGTTCCAAGCGTAACTTATCCAAAGGGATGTTAGCTAATCTCCTTTCTCTGAACAATTTGAATTCTTGAAATTTTGCTGGAGGAAATTGCAATTGGGCCGAATGCAAAAATTCTTTCAATGTACTTTTCTACTAAAATATATCATCAAAAATATCATCTTCTCTGGAAAACACTTTTATTTTGACGGCAGTAGTGAAATTCTTAATGATATCATAAGGATTGAATTGTCTCCCTGGAAATTTAAACAATCGTAGACATAACATATTGTCTACTTCTTTGAATGCATAACCTAAATGAAACAGTAAAAAAGCCCCACAGGCCACAGGAAATTGTGGCCAAATGGCCTTCTTCTTGTCCTTCAACTCTTTGCTCATGCCTCCTAGCCCACAGGTCTGGTAGGCAATCTCTTGTGCCAGTAATTTATCAAGGACATATAGGGGTAGGACATGAGGGGAAGCAAGGCTTCCAAATACTTTGACATAGGTGAAAATCTCTTCTCCAAAACATATTGTGACAGGGAGAATGTCAACTTACGCTTCTGGAGAAAATCTTGGAGCGTCCTTATTATACAACATTCTCTACAGAGGTAGCATGATTCCATGACAAATTTTGTAAAAATATGGAATAAATGTGGAATCTCATAATTCGTTATGATAAATATGAATGGGCAAGGGATCCTGAGTAGTCCACTTCCCACCCATTAGAAGAAACTTGGAAACATAACAAATTGCATCCATAAAATAAGTAGCCAAATAGAAAGGGGGATAAATCCTCTGAGTAGTAGTTCTTTTGGACTGGTAGTTTAAAATAGCGGTGGCTAAATTATCAGACAATATCTTAGCCAATCCACAATAGTAGCATTAGTGGCGGCATCTAATAAGGGTAGCCATTCAGATGGAAACTTGTTGAAGTTGGGCTTCCCAAAAAGTATAGAGAATATCATAGCAAAGAAATACGGGGAAGAGAGAGAACTAGTACTGTACATACTGTGTTTATCCTTTTTCAGTGGTTCATCCCTTCTTGACTAGTCCTTGGTGCATTCTACCAAATATTCATTTTCTTTAGTGAACTTCTCCATAAACTGTTTATTGTAGGTTACCTATGGCTCTAGTAAATGATACACGAGCCTTAAATCTTGTGAAGTGAATGAGCCAATAAGTACTTGTCTCTGAGTCTTAAACTATCTGCCTATTATCTCAGCACTATCCAATACCCATTTCACCATATCTGTGTATGGAAGAATCTTGGGTCTCGCCGCTATCTAGTGCAAGAATGAACATGCTAGTTCTGTAATTGATGCCTCAGACAACCCGCATGAGTTTGTAGTCATTGTAACCTCCATTGCACTGGGATTTTCTTCTTCAAGTAGACTGTAGATGCCTTCCCTGGTAGTGATGTCGACGTCACTATTACAGGTGGTGTTTGTGTATAAGGGCATCATGTATTTGTCTTAAGAAATTGGAGCTTTTCCCTTTTTTTCCATTATATTTTGAACACTGTTGCGTATACCTTTCTACTTTTTGCTCCTGCAATTTACAAATAAGGAAAGAGTAATGATAAGAAATAAGGTGATGGGAAAGCTTTAAATGCCGAAATCATATAAAATATATCACCCTACATGAAATGACCCTTCGATCAGATCAAAACCTTCTTTCATTAATGATCATCAACTAACTCATTAAATTAACATTGATGCACATAACTTGACATCGGATTATGGAAAAAAAAATTTGAACGACGAGCCCTACAAATCTGCGACAAAGCAATTTTGTGATTTGCTTCGCAATATCGCAGATCGAAATATCACTAATCCGTTGTGTTTGAAAATCATCTATTACCATATGTTTCTATGAAATGCGATTTGCGAGATGCATCATCGCATATCGGAAACTTGAGGTATTTCACCTTAAGTGATACTTGAGGCATATGAAAACTGCGATGGGATGAGTTTCTTCATTGTGCGATCTTGTATCGCAATTTCACAATCTTAGGAGTTTGCTTATTTAATGTTATCCATTACCTTCTTTGCGATACGACGCTTTATTTTTGAGAGAATTTATCATAAAACTTAAGTCTTTTTGGATTTTGCAGATGTTTTCCTAAGTTTATGATAGTAAGATTTTTTCAAGAATGGAATACAAATGCTAATTTATTTTTTAAATTTTTTGATAAGGGTCCCCACTTATTTAGTATTAGTAATAAAACTAAATAAGAAAGGGGGTTGTTGTTGGCCACAAAAATTGGCAATTCACTTCGAAGAACCAATTATCTTTGATTTTCTTTTGATTTTCTAAACTTCTAAAAAAATCGGTTTTTTGGAAAATCAAACTTTATTATAGAAAGATAAAGTACACCATGCTTTCAACTGTTAATGATAGTTTTCTTCTTCTATGTTAACTTTGATTATTTACTTCCTAGAGCTAGTCATTGTATTTACATCAGCCACTAGGTTTGTAAATATAAAAACAAAGTGTTCTCTATAAATGAGTTTTAAATATGCTCATTTGTCGTAGGTAGAGCCTCCGCTGCCAGCAGGTGTTTATATACTTAGCAGGGTTACTTGTTACCCAACAATGATCCTGTGTCCTACTTGGAGAAATATAAGATTTTCAAAGAAAAATCCATATCCACACTTATTGTTTTTATTTTCTTTTAATTCTTAAAGAACAATGCCTTGGTTTAGTAGCCAAATTATGACAGTGCCACTCACTTGATTTATAACTTTGCTGAACAAGCTAGCTCATGATGAGACCCCTTGTCTTTTGATTGCAACAATCTTGAGTCATTGCCCTGTTGTGGTATGTAGTTTTGGCAAAGTCAATAAGCTATAATATACTATGATCATGATAAGCTGGCTTGTGATGAGACCTCTTCTTCTTTAAGTTTAAAGTGTATCACTGGATTATTCCTTGAAGCTCGTAATTCTCTAGGTGGGGAGGAAGTCATTGTTTCCTTAAGAATAGCTTTGGACGATAATTGTAGAGTTTTTTGGAAAGAGTTTTTCTATAGAGAATCTTCGTTTTTTGTTTTTTATGCCTTTCATTTGATTGATATAAAAAAAATTCCCACTAAAGGTTGCTTTTTATCAAAATTTGCAAGGTTGAAACTAGTATCATTTTCAAGTTTTATAGCCTTTGATTGTATTTTTCAATAATAATGACTAATTTTCCAAATCAGTTCTATTTATACAAGCGAAGAACAAAATCTAAAAGAAATACTAGTCTTTTTCGTGAATTCCAAATGTAACCATTTACAATTGGTTTTGTTGTCAAAATAAATAAAAAGCTAATTTACAAAAATAGAAGAATGATCTCCTACGGAAAGTATTTTTTGAGGATCTGCCCATTAACAGGTAAAGATTCTCTTTTTCCTGTTAAATCCTGTAACATAAAAGTAGATGGACCTATGATTTCTGCAATTTGGAAAGGGCCAAGCCACATTTGCTGGAATTTTGTATGTTTGCATTTTTCTTCATGAGCTTTATCCCATTTTAAAACTAAATCTACAATTTGAAAGTCCTTTCTGGATACCATGTATGAATCAAAATATGCCTTCACTAATGCTTGGTGACGAGCATGAGTTATTTTAGCCTGTTCTTGTTGCTATTCTAGCTTAAGGATTTGCAGTTACCTTAGTTGTAAGGAAGAAGTTGGTGTTTCGTCAATAAATTGATCTAAGGCCAAAGAGGATATTACTAGATGAGTTGTAAGAACCAATTCTTTCCCATAAAATAAATTAAAGGGAGAAGAGCCAATGGAAGCCTTTTGCGTTATTCAGTCTGCCCATAGAGCATACATCAAATATTTGTGCCAATCCTTATGATTTTAATCGACGGTTTGCTTAATGATTATGATGAAGTTTTTATTTTTTGATTCAGCTAACCCGTTTCCCTGTGGGTAATAATTGGTAGAGTATTTATGTTTAAAACCTCTTTTGAGCACAAATTCAGTCATAACATTGCCAGAAAAATACGATGCATTATCAAACATTAAAGCAGAGGGTAAACCAAACCTGTTGATTATGAACTGATCTATGAAATTGATGATGTGTTCAGCATTAGCTGCCTTGAGAGGAACTGCTTCTACCCATTTAGTAAAATAATCTGTAGCTATAAGGATATACCTATGTTGTTTAGAAGAGTGAGGAACGATCTCACCTATTATATCCAATCCCCATTGATCAAAGGTTTGATCGATATTGATTGGTTGCAAAGGCAACGATGGTTTCTTTTGTCTTCTAGAAATAGTTTGACAAACTTGACATTTCCTTACGTAGCTATGCGCATCTTTGAATAGTGTAGGCCAATAGTACCGTGCGTGTAAGATTTTATATGTTGTAGCATCTCCAACATAATGTCCACCTACTGGTCCATCATGGAGTTCCTGCAACACCTTTTTAGCTTCATATTTCTCGAGACATCGAAGGAGAATAGAATCATAATTCATCCTAAAAATCACATCGTTCACGAGTTGATATTGCTTAGCCTTCAATCTTAGGGCTCTTTTCTTTGTATAATCTAGGTTTGAAGGAGCATATCCATTCTTTAGATAAAATATGATATCAGCATATAATGATTCAATATCGTTTAGGCTTACCTTGTATATTTGTACTTCTAAAGATGGTATTTCGGAAATAAGCGATGCTCCAGCTAGCATTTTGTAATAGCCTTGACCTTTTACAGTATTTGCTGGTTTAATTTTAGTGTCGTATTATTGTAAGACAGTAACCCAATTTGCTCTTTTCTCACCCACATCTTTTTGTACTAAGAGATTTCTTACCGCTGGAAACGACACTATGATTTTTGTATGGGTTTTAAGTAGAAAGGGTCTAAAGTGTTTGATCGCTTTGAAAACAGCATAAGCTTGTTTCTCGACGTCGGAATAATTTAATTCGGCCCCTTGCAAATTTGAACTGAAAAAGGCAATTGGGGCTTCTGCCTTATCTTGATTTACTTGAGTGAGTATCGCAGCATATGATCTATTAGAGGCACATGTATACAAAATCAAAGGATCAAAGAAATTTGGAATTGTTATAGATGGTGCATTTACAATCGCTTGTTTAATCAAGCTGAATGCTTCGTATTCCTCTTGGCCCCATTTCAAGATTGAATTCTTTTTCATCATTTCTTGTAAGGGAGATACGATTCTTGAGAAGTCTGGAACAAATCTCTTAACAAAATTAATCTGACCAAGGAAGGATTGCATGGCTTTCTTGTTGAGAGGCAAGGCTTCGGAAATATCCTTGATTCTATCGGGATTGATATGGATTCTAGATTTTGACACTATAAATCCAAGAAGTTTTCCTTCACTTAATGCAAAAAAGGAATATTTTGGATTAAGTGAAATCCCATACCTTTGGAAACGTTGGAATATCTGTTTTAAGTCTCTGAGATAATTACCGCGTTTTTTGGAATATACAGTGATATCATCCAAGTAGATTACTACTGATTTGTTTACTAATCCCTTAAATGTGATGTACATGGCTCTTTGAAATGTGGCACCAGCATTGATCAGACCAAACAACATCTTTTGATATGCATAAGTACCCCATTTGGTTCTGAATGTGGTCTTTAATTGATCGTCATGATGGACCAAAACTTGGTTGTAGCCGTAGAAACTATCCAAAAAGGACATTAATTGTGATCCTGCAACTGCTTGCAATATTTACTCCATAGGAGGCAGGGAAGATTATTCTTTTGGCAAGCTTTGTTAAGCTTTCGAAAGTCAATGCAAATTCTAATGTCTCCGTTTTTCTTTTTGATGGGAACCAAGTTGGAAACCCATCTAGAATGTCGAACGGGAAAAATGATTTTGGCTTTCAATAATTTATTGAGCTTAGACTTAATCTGGCTTTCCAGATTAGGATGGATCTCCCTCAGCTTTTGCTGGACAAGTTTTTCATCGTTTATCATTGGGATAGTATGTTGAATGATAGAAGTTTCGTAAGTCTTAAGGTCATCATAGTTCTAGGCAAAGACACTTTTGTATTGTTTCAGAAGATGAACATATGCTGATCTTTCTTCAGGGGCTAGGCCAAGATGTAGGTTGATATGCTACGGCTTGGTATTAGTTCCTAGATTTACTAATTCATAGTTTAGAGTTGAACTTTGAAGTTTTGAATTGGTAGATCTTTTGAATCAGTCTTTTGAATCATAGAGGTCTTCCAACTTGACTACTGATTTTGGTGTAGGATTATTAGTGCTATCTTGTTGCAACTATTTGTCATGTTGGTCCTCATCAATTATCTAATTAGTGTAAGATCCCTCTGATGTGAGGAAGTTTACAATATCAGGATCATCGTTGAAAATTCTCCAGTTTATAATATTATCAAGAATCAAGGGTCTAAAGATTAATTCGATTGAGAATATGTCTGGGCTATAGTCTTCTAAGGGAATGAGCTTGGAAGCTACGTTTGCCAAGAGGTCAGCACTAGCATTTTGGAGTCTGGGAATTGATGAAATATTGAATGCTATAAAATTTTTAGTCATATCTTGTACTAAAGATTGATAATACTTTAAGTGACCTAATAGACAATGTATAGTATTCCGCACCTATCTAATAACAATTTCAGAATCTCCAAAGACTTGTAAATACTTGATATCTAATCCGACTGCCTTATATAATCCTTGGACTAAAGCCTCATATTTTGTAGTGTTATTGGTGCAATCAAACTTGAGTCTACAAGTTAGCATAGTTTTGTTTCCCTCTGGACTAACTAATATGCATCCAGCTCCTGCTCCATGGTTAGACTTAGAACCGTCAAAAAATAACTTCCAAAATAAAGATTTATTTACAGGACTATCTATAAAATTAACACATTTAGAACTATTTGTTTGAGAAAAGTTTTCTACTTGAGTCAAAATAGAATGTTATAAGTAAGGCAAAGTATGAGCATTAAAATTTCCCAAGAAAGAGTCAACATAATAGTTTCTAGTTCTATTGCTACTGTATGCTACAGGTTCGTTTTCTCCTTCCAACTCTGTTACTATGTATTTTTTATGTCTTTCTCGCTCAACCTTTATCTGATTTGGGTTACCATTGTAAGGAACCCACATATGTGACCAATCAGCTGCAAAGTATCCATGAAGCTTTTCAGACCAATCTCTACTAAGAATTAAGCCATAAAATTCTGGGATGTCTGCAACTAAAATATCAATAACTTGAAATACCTTTGGATTAGATGATAGCCTTATGGTAACCTAATTTATTTCACCGATCACTTCAACCTACGATGAATCCATCTAAACTATGCGTACTACAGATTTTTGAGGTTGAACGTTCAACTTTGTACATATTGATTTAGGTAAGATATTAGATGAAGCTCCTGAATCTACTAAACAATTATGAAAGTTTTGGTTGAAAACTTCATAAGTAAGAAGAAATGGGGGAGTATGAGATCTTGACCTTCCTCCATTTAAAGTGATATTGTTTGGGTCAACTTCATTAGTCACATTAGTTGGAGGTCTTCCCATCTCCTAAGAAGCTTGCGAGATTACAGCAGTAGGCAGAGGTGCAACAAGTATTGCATGTAACTCTTTCAGAAGTATCTTTCGTTGATGTTTTAACTTGCTTAGTTCATAAAAAGTAATGTTATCCCTAGTCTTCTTCATGTCTTCTATGATATTATAGTCCATCTCATTAGAAACAATCAATGTTTTAGACGGAGTTTGTGAATATATTTGGATTGGGCTTGCTTGAGTCACTTTGGGTGATGTTTTCTTACCTGCGACTTTATCTTTGGACAGTGAGCTTGCGCTCTTCTATTTAGGAGTAGGTTGAGGAGCATCGAGCTGATTTCTACTTCTAGTACTGACTGGTGATGCCTCTTGATCCTCTTCGTCTAGGAGGATGAAGTCCCACATTCCCTGTACTTCTTCAACTTTTTCTTCATCAGTAGGCTCCTTGTTAGAAACTTCATCTTCATCTTCTTCTTATTTTGCATTTGTATTAGCATTGGGAGGCTTTGAATTAGTTGAAGGATTTTTTCTGTAAGGCCTGTAAGGCTTTTTTGAAGAAGTCTCTGCTACTTGTTTCTTAATGTCAACCATTTCATTAGACATGGTTTTCAAAACTTTCTAAAATCCTTCTAAATCAAAAGGGTCTTTTGATTGTTTTTTCTTGGGATCTTCTTTAAAAGTGACCTTCTTATATTTTCGTTCATCAACAGTGTTTTTCTTTTCTAAGGCTATGATATGTTTCTCTACCGCTATTACTTCCTTCATATTTTCAGCCAAAGTTGCTTTGGCAGCCCTATCAATGAAGATTGTTGTGTTTGATGGTAGAGCAGATATGTACCATTCACTTCGAACTTCTTTGCTAGACTTGGAAGTGGTAGGAATTTTATTCAAAAGTTTATTGAAACGTGAGTTAAAATATTTGATAGGTCCCTTGATTCAGTCCGAAGATTCGACAGGTCATTGATTAGTGTTGTAGTAGACCTGTCATCACCGAACTTAGTCAAGAATTGCTCTTGGAAAATATACCAACTAGTGATAGATCCGGATGGTAATGAAAAATACCATGATCCGGATACTCCTTTCAAAGTGTAAGGAAAGAGCCAGACAACATCATCTTCATTAGTAACTGCATTGAGATTTATAGATAACATAAAGTTGTTTATGTGTTCTTCTGCTAGCATGCCTACTTCAATATTAAACTTAGGTAGCCATTTTTCAGGATGGGCTAGTATTTGACTCAAGGGTGCAGGCATTAAGACTACCCTTGGGTTATTCCATGGGGTTTGGGCCATTGTTGAATTACAAACAGAGGAAAGCGTAGAGGATGTTCCTTGTGGTTGGGAAGATGAGGTTATTGTAGTTCCAAATGATTGTGAAGGAGATGCTGAAGTTCTAGTAGTCTGTTGGACAATAATCTGAAGAGGAGGGGTGGATGGTTGACTTTGTAGTGGAGAGGTTGAGATGGATGATGATGATGAGATAGTCTCACTATCAGACTGTTTAGGTGATTTCCTTTCTCTTTTCCTTTTAAGTAGAGGTAATTCAATTGGTTCGATACCAAACTTTTCACTTTTTCAATCTGGTAAGAGGATTGGAAGGGTTATATTGTGAAGTCACACTACCTTGAGATATTTCAAATTTTTGGGATGACATAGAAAATCTCTAAAGTTTATGGATCAAAGATTCAAATTCAGGAGGTTCAATAGTGGATTTCTCTGAAATGTTCGAGTTTGTGGTAGTGGTTGTTGTTTTATTGCCTTCTTTCTCAAGATTTAAAACTTCTAAATGCGATGGAGAAGTTGGGGGAGATGTCAAGGGTGATTTACTCTCAGAATGGTATTTATATTTAGATTTACTTGCCATTCACAGTTTGGGCCCTCCTTCTAGCACCAAATATGTTGAAGCCCTGAAAATCGGGTCTACAACAAGGCGGATACCCACCCAGTCTAGACCTTGAAAGCAGCTCCTTTTTTGTTTGGGATGGTCGGTCCGACTGGGGATAATGGGACCAATTTCCCAATTTGTGCATGTGTGTATTCAGAATTGATATTTCCTTTCTAATAATTCCTAAGTGAAATGCTTTTATTCTAAATCTAATTTATCGACATGCAATTGTATTCTAATGAATAGAAATATCTAATTCTAAAACTAACCCAGGATTTAATCTTTCAGTTATGCGATCTAAAATAATTTTTGACAGTAATTGGTAATAAAGATCATTCAATTGCTATGAGAAAAGAATTCAATAAAGATGAACCATTTCGAATAAAAGGTTAGCCAAAGCAATTGTGTAAAGCATATCACATAATAAGCGACCCATATATTAAGCATAAATAGAATAGCCATCACTGTACAGAAGTGCCAAATGATAACTCAAGCATTCATATATAAATAATTGAGCATAAATATTACCTTAACGCATAAGCAGAAATCATTAAGAGATAGAAATACCATTGATAACAAGTTCTACTCATGAGCTTCAACAATAATGATTTATCTTCTCTTGATTCAACATCTACTAAGACTACAAAAGTGCATTTCAGTAGCAGATGTAAAACATAGATATCAATAAATCTTGTTCCATTCATTTATCAAAATGTTCTCTGAGGGTGCAGAAGTGCATGTTCTAGGGAAATGTTTTTGACAAATTTCAGGACCCTTCTCTAAATGCATGAGAAGGGTTGAAATACTACTAGCTAAATCTAAAAATAGTTTATTACAAAAATATAGGAGGAGGTTTAAATGACCATCCTCATTTAAGGCAAAAATAAATCAAAACTAGAACTAAAACTGAATCTGGAAATTAACTATCTATGTATCTATTCTCTGTGGTTGTAAGTATTTAGCATCGGCTTGAGGAGAGTTGGTTGGCCAACCTCTAACTTTAGTTGCCCTGCTAAAATAGAATCAGCAAGTGTTGGTGCCATCTTGTTAGCATAGTTAATGAGGCATTTGAGAGTCATGCATTGACTATGTGGTTTTACCAAGTATCATGAGTAAGAATCCCAATTAAACTTGGTTAAACTCTTGATAGACTCTGCTCTTTCTTTAGCCTTTTGTCTCCATCTTGTATGTAGACGCTGTGCATTTGGTAGAAATCCTAGAGTGGTCTCTCATATGAGATTTGTTCTGTGCAAGTTTTCATTGACACGGTCGATGACATTGCTTGTCGCAGTGGCTACTTCTTCTACTGCTTGTTCTGCTTTCCTGATCTATGCATCCCACTTATTAAAGAGAATTTATTTATGGGCTCATTGATTATGGGTGTGCCTGCCTTTTTTCCTTTGTCAGATTCCTGCCAAACCAAATAATTAGAAACTCTTTTATCAATTAAATCATAATCATGTTGCAAGTCCACAACTTGATTAGTGATTTTTTCGCTTATCTTGCAATAGGAGTTCCATTGTGATATTCTTTAGCATAATGTTTCTTGCTACTGCAAGAGTTGGTCATTTAAGGAATTGGCTTCTATGACAAACTCTGTAAGCTTGGGATCATCTTTATGCATCTCTCACATATCCTGTAACTGATTTTCTTTTTCAACTAAACTGTTATGGTATCCCAACTGCATCTATTGAAAATATTGCTATAATTTTTCTAGCTTTTTCTCTGCTTCACTGTTGGCATTGGCTTGTTGTAGCTGTTGCTGCAAAATCTATATTTGATCCTCTTTTTCCTTCAGTAATTGTTGTACCTCGGATGCTTTATCAATGGTCGCAGAAGCATAGGCTCCTGCGATATGAGATAATTTAGTGAGCTTTTCGGTAGGGTCAGCGGTAGGATCTCGACAAAGAACGTTTAACTGTTATGCTTTAGCTGAGAGTATGTTTTCCAATTTCCTTTTCTTCCTTTGCCATCTTACCACCGCCTTATGCTGCCGACTATAAAATACATCTAGAGGAGGAATTTCCTCTATCTTGAGCATGATTTCAAAAGATCGGGTAATGGGGATATGTTCCATTTCTGGAGCATTGCTAATTGTTTCAATGAACATATCATTTACTCTCTGTACATTAATCTCAGGTGTCTTTCTACTCTACCCCTTAGTATCACATTCTTTATCCAACTCAGTTCATGCTAGTGGTGGCTGGATGATGAGAGGGGGAAGATTTACCTATGGAGTAGTCAAAACCTGTTGGTATGGGCACTCTTTAGATTGGGAAGTATCTCTAACTGACCCTTTGCTTTTATTATGGTCACTCTCGGACCTTTTAGAGCATTCTGATGATTCTCTCCTAGACTTAGATCTAGACTTGCCTGTGCCTAAACTTCCACTTAGATTGATACTGGGAGTTGGCTCCCTTATTGGTTCCAAGCATAACTTATCCAAAGGGATGTTAGCTAATATCCTTTCTCTGTACAATTTGAATTCTTGAAATTATGCTGGAGGAAATTTCAATTGGGCCGAATGTAGAATGTATTTCAGTGTACTTTTCTGCTGAAATGTATCATCAAAAAGATCATCTTCTCTGGAAAACACTTTTATTTTGACGGTAGTAGTGAAATTCTTAATGATATCATAAGGATTGAATTGTCCCCTGGAAATTTGCACAATCGTAGACATAGCATATTGTCTACTTCTTTGAATGCATGACCTAAATCAAATAGTGAAAAGGCCCCATAGGCCACAGGAAATTGTGGCCAAATGGCCTTCTTCTTGTCCTTTAGCTCTTTGTTCGTACCTCCCACCCCACAGGTCTAGTAGGCAATCTCTCGTGCCAGTAATTTATCAGGGACATATAAGGGCAGGACATGAGGGGAAGCAAGGCTTCCAAATACTTTGACATAGGTGAAAATCTCTTCTCCAAACCATATTGCGACAGGGAGAATGTCAACTTCCGCTTCGGGAGAAAATCTCGGAATGTCCTTATTATACAACATTCTATACAGAGGTATCATGACTCCATGAAAATTTTTGTAAAAATAGGAATAAACTTGGAATTCCATAATTCCTTATGATAAATATGAATGGGCAAAGGATCCTGAGTAGTCCACTTCCAACCTGTTGGATACCTATACCAATAGGTTTCATATTTCATGATTGGTAAATACAAGGGCCAAATATGCTCCATTTTTGCTGTTACAAAGGTTCCATATTTGCAAGAAAAGAGAAGGTGTATATAGGCCTGCATATTCACAAAAGTTTTATGGATGACCCAACAGTCTAAACTGGATCATGCCATGTTTTTCAATTTCTGTTTGTAGAATAGAGAAAGAAATCTGTCCAAACTGTTTAATCTTGGCAGATCAGTAGCTAGGTAGAGAAGCTAAGGTTCCCAACTGCTTAATCTGGGGCCTTGGAAGGAATAAGGGTAGCCTTACATAGGAAATGAAAGCAAAAAAGCCAATGTAAAAGAAAAGGCACTTAAAGGGTTTGCTGGCCTAAGTGCACCCTACAAGAAGAAATAAAAATGTTAGGCAAAATAGTTGGGTAGGTAGATGGGGTTACAGAAGTGGTGTTTCTTTCAAGACCAAAGTTGCTAATCATCTACAGGAAAAGAAACACATTGGAGCATGACTAACTTCCCTGTTTTCATTTGTATATCACTCATTATTAACACCCTTTCCCAAGTTGTGTAGAGCAGAGAAACTTATGGCTTTGTGATGTTCTTATGGCCTTAAAAGCCACATTTCTTATGCAAAAAGTCTTTTCATTTTGATCTACTCTTTACACTAAGTTATTTTCAAGAAAACTTGGTTGTACTCATCCTCATCCATATTTTCCCCCACATTAACAGTTAATCCTATTATGTAATTCCTCTACCTCACCCTTCCCTACTAGTATTAACACCATGGTGTATAAACCCCAAAATTTGTATAAATATCCCTCCCCTTGGCATTATAGCCATATGGTCTATTCAAAAAGGAATCAAAGTGACACCTGGTCACTTTGATGAACCTCCCAGGTCATCTCTTCTCATTCCATGTCATTTTGTTCATATAGCCCTTATTCGCAAAGAAAAATCACGGTAAAACCCCTCCTACCCATAACCCTTTTTTCAAAAAAATGATAAAACCCGAAAAAACCATAAAACCCAAAGTTCCCCGCCCAAATATTTAAATCAATATTTTAATTACATGGCGGGCCCCTTCCCAAACTGCACGACCCGTCGGAGGACCCGCCAGCCGTCCGATCTTCGCCGATTAGATCCAAGGGTGGGCGGTCAATCTTACTCCCCGATCTACCGACCTTTAGCGTCCGGGGAAAGTGGTTTTGGGCCCGTACAATGACACGTGGTGGGCGCTGGGGTTGTTCGGAGCCCTCTCCCCAATACCGCTTTTGCCCCAAAGGTGGTGCGGGGAACCCGCTTACCACCATCCAGCTTACTGCTCTCCCTCCTACGTCACTCTAACGCCATCCTGACGTCACCTTACTTTTGTCTGCCCCCGTGCCCCGTGGCCCTCCACGCAGCCCCGCCACCACATCAGCCCGCCACCGTGTCCTGCCACCCTGGCTCTCACGTCAGCGCCACGTCACCGCTGTACTATGAGCCCACCATGACGTCATGCTGACGTCATCGGCGGAAAAGCGCCAATAGCGGCTTTCTCTGAAATTCAATGTTATAAATGGCCAAATAAGCCGTTTCAAGTCATTTTCATGCGTAAAAGAAGGAGCCGTTGACAACCAGCTTCCGCGAAATTTGTCTTCCAGCCAACAAATTCAAAGATTTCAACCGTTGCAAGTCCACAATTCGACTGTGCTAAGCCTCCACAGCCCGGCTCGCAAGCATCCAAGCTAGTTTTTCCAGGTATTTAGCCAGTTTCCTACTTCACCCATGCATTTCAATTCTCTGTAAAAATTCACCATTAAGCACCAGCTAAACTCTTGAAATTCAGCTCTGCCTGTCACACAAAGTCAACCCAAGTAAACTACAGCACCCCTAAACCCCAATTCGACAGAAGAGTGCTCGTTTCGCGGGCTAAAGACCCCGAAATTACCCCCGAGGTACTAGGCATTGTTCCCTTTTGCCAAGTACAGGCCACCTGTTGTCATACCAAAAACCCTCACTAGCTCTGCAATCTCTCATTAACAACTCACATCCCTGTGAATTTCACAGCAAACCACAGAAGCCAGCTTGCATTATCCACTGAAGGAAGGACATCAGACCGAGTCAATAGTTGACCTGTAGCTAAAACTCTTTAAGGACTTGTCAAACCATTGCCCCTACCTCTACAGATTAACTTCTATCATGGCATCTCCTGCAACTTCATTCATCAGTATGGCCTCAAAGAATCAAACAAATAAGGAGCTGGAGGCCCTGCCATTAGTAGACAAGGATGGTCTCATTGGAGACTTTGAAGGAAAGAGGGACTTCTTGCAGACCTTCAGTAGACTGAGGGAAGACTATAAGGATGGGCATGGTACACATGGGATCTGGGAGTCAAACTTGCCCTATTACTGTCTCCCAACTGTGAATGTTTTCCGCGAAATCATTCACCTCTGTGCTGAACACTATGATGCCCAGCACAGAGCCATCAGCACCCCATCAGGGAGGATCCTCTTTTACATCAATGCTAAGTCCATAAACAAGATGTTACACTTTGACCAGACAGAGTTGTTGATCCCATTCTCCATGAATTATTTGATGGACGTTGGTGATAAGATGACCAGTGAAGAACTGCAAAAGATCATTAGGAACTTCATGAGACCTGAATGCCAGACTACAGAGCCACCTCCCTATCTGAATGATCAATTCAATGATGTAGGCAGGCTATTACTAGACATGATAGCCTGTGTGTTGGGGTAACAAAACAGTGAGCATGTGGATAGAGCCATGTTAGTACTGCTATCTGTTTAAAGCCCATACCAACCCCCTACCCAAAAGTACAACTTTGCTAAGTTCATAGCCAATAAGATTCATGATCAGTTGACCAAAGTGGACAGACAGGGGGTCTTCAGATATTCATCTTACATCTACCATATGTTCATGTATTATCATTCTGAAGCCTTCCCATGCTATGTTAGAAGGCTGGATCATACAGGGGAAAGAAGATCTGTTATCTTCTGGACCTCAGTCTATCACAAAGTCACAAATTCACCCTATACCTACTGTGAATTTGTTGACCAGTTTGTCTACCCAGTCTCCTGCATGTTGATGAAGTCACCACCTCCCAGAATATCCAATGAGATAAAGAAAGCTCTGCATCTTTCTAAGAACAACAAAATAGGTGACTGGTACCTATATGAACATCATACAGTATTCATGGTCTATGGATGTGAGCTCTGTCCATACATGCTCCCCAAATACGTACCAATGAGGTTGTTTGCCTTGGAATATTACAGGCAACTGATTCAATCAGACCTTACCCACTTCCATAGCTCCAAGAAAAAGGCTCACCTTAACTTCAAAAATGAAATGGGCCCTTTCATCATGAATAAGAAGGAAGGATGGGAAGCTGCAGATTTGATCCTGAAGGACAATTACAAGCTGTCCTATAGCTTTCGATGGGTCCCTTATGACCCTCAAGGATTCATCTCTGCTAGGAGAAATAAGTATAGGCTCCTAGCCATTAAGCATTGCCAATACCCTCACATAGAAAAATATGCCAACTTGCAAGAATGGCAACCGGATACTCTAGTTAAGGGTCTAACTGAGGAAGAAAGAATGCTTAAAAATGTCAAGGAGCTTGAAAAGACAATTGACCTAGATTATGTGCAGCAGGTACCCTTCAGACTGCCTTACTCAGTGGGACAAGGGACCTCAGTTACAAGGACTGCACCAAAGGCACCTACTACATCAGTATCAGCAATGGACAAAGGCAAAGGCATATTAGGTGTAGAAGATGAGCTGGTAAAGGGACAAATTGAGCATCAGGCAGAACAGCAAACAGAGCAACAGAAGGAGAAGGAAACAGAGAAGGAAACAGATCAGAAGACACAGCAGAAAACAGAGCAGCAAACGGGCCAGCAACAAGAACAAGCTGATAAGCTACAGAATGGGCTACCAGAAACTCCTGCAATACAATCACCACCATCTCAAACACAGCAGTCAATTGCCCCAGTTCTACAAACCCTAGCACATGAAGAAAGGGGAGTAAAAAGACAAAGAGAAGAGTCCACTCCTCTCAGTGGATCCTCCGACCAACCAGAAGCCAAGAGGCAAAGGGCAGATTCTCCAGAGGTGGAAGACATCACTGAAGATGTCTTAAATATTTCAACAAAGGACAAGGAGAGTAGCCAGCAGACAGGAACAAGCTCCTTTCAGCAGGAGCAAAATTTACAGGTTAGCTTGGAGGTGGCCTCCCAATCACAGCAAAGCAAGAAGCCAAAGAGCACCAAGGCTTCCTTCAAACAAATAAAGGCTCAAAATGAGCTATTGAGGGCTGAGGTGTACAAACAATTTATAGATGCTACACCAGCCATGCAAGAAAGACTGATGTCTGTTTATGACATCCAAGAGGAAAAGATAATTTTAAGTCATTTTAAGCCCAAGGGGCTGCAGCCTAAGCCAGCTGCAGACTTCATAAAGACAAGGGTGGAGGTCTTGGCTAGAGATATACACCCCATGGACCAAATCAAACTCCACAAGCAGGCTGGAGATATGGTCTATGCCACCCTAGTGGAAAAGGCCACATTGGCCCATGAGCTGAAAGAATCATTGAAAAACACTAACACGCAGCTGGACATTGAGAGGATGTCCTCCAAAGCCAAGGACAACAGAATAAAATCGCTTGAAGATATCATTGTTGATTTAGGGCATGATCCTAATGATCCAACTAGCGTTAAGGCCCTTATAAAGAAGAAAGATGATGACCTCAATGCATTGAGGAAGAGATTGAAGCTGCCACCTACAGAACACCCTTAGACAGCTGAGCTTCAAAAGCAGAAACAGGTAGAGGATTAGCAAGACCTCTTGCTGCAACAGGATCAGAGGATAAGAGAATTAGAGAAAGAATTGGAGGGAGCAATACAAGACAAGCAGGGAGAGTCCACTTCCCAAGCTCCTCCAACTACTTCTACAACAGCAGGAACAACAGCAACAACAGCAGCAACAGGAACAACAGCAGGAACATCAGCAGCTCAACAGGATAGTCCAACTATAGAGGACATAACCAAGGTTGTCAAGAAAATGGAGCTCTAGGCCGATGAAATAAAGAAAACCAAAGAGAAGTTGGCAGAGCTGGACTCGAAATATGACAAATCCAAGATGACAGTGGCTGAGTAGGGCAGAGAAATAAAGGCCCTCAAGGATAGGATAAAGGCCTTAGAAAAAGAATTAAATCTAGAAACAGGCATGGCCGAGATAAAGAGGATGCCAAAATAAGCAAATCTATCACACAACAGTGGAAATCCATAAAGACAATACATCAGCAGATGGAGTTGCTAGGCCAAGCACACATAGAGTTCAATAAGGCCAAAGCAGTACTGGGAAACAGGCCAGAACAGGCCAATAGGATGGTAGATTTCTTGAACAGGCATGAACAGGAGGAATTGGCAGCCATGGGCATTCCCAATAGAACAGAAGCTGTCCTCCTTGCCAAGAAAGTGCTCACCCTCAAGAGTTATATACAGGCAGTGGAGAGAAAGTGTTTTGAAATGACAGCAGATGTAGACGAATTCAGGATCAAAATGGCAGAACTGCAAGCAAGAGGCCTGCCCAGTCTCTTAACTAGTGCAGGAAAATTGGTCTCCCAAGAGCAGTTTGCCAACAGAATGGTGACATATATTGAAAATCAGATCACTGCATCTGGCAATTCATCTGAACAGGCAGGGCCTCCCTCAGGACAGAATTTATATGATAAGTTGGGAGGCCTATTCTTCATTGAAAATGAAGTAAATCACCTTTTTGAAACTCCTCCCAATTTTTTCAAATATACAGACGCTGATGAAACCTTGATAAAAATTAGGAGGCATCAGATGCCCAAGGAAGATTGGTGGCAATCAATGCTCAGAATTCTGCCACGTTAGCTTCAGCTATTCAGCCACTACCAGCCCAGGTCAAATACAAGACAGCATGAGGATAAGGCGAGCATCTAAGGCAGTTAAAGGCGGACCCAATAGATGGACCATGACAGCTGGCCAAAGGACAAAGTAATGCACAAAACTTGGTGGTACACCCTCAGTCAATTCCAAGAGCCACCAAGTCAGCAGTCTCTGACCATTTCCTGATAGGGCCAAGAGGACACACAAACCACAGCTGCACAGACAGGCCACTCAGCAGTTAAGTCAAAGCACTCAGCCACTTCAACCAACTCCGTAAGCTCCAGATGCCAAGATTGTTCTGACAGGAGTTAAGAGCTTTTATAGCTCATTGAAGATTGTAATAACTGCTCATCTACCAGCTCAGTACTATTGTAGGAAGATATTTTTCCGCTCAGATGACTCATACCTGAGATATTTTTGTAATAGACTTCTATATATTCCCCCTCGCATTTGTTAGCAGGGGTTGGACTCCAGATGTAAAAGATCTCTTGATTTCTCTTCTGTTACTCTTATGTGTAAATACTCAGATAGCTAATACAAAGGATGATGGAATTTCTCCAAGCATTGTGTCTCTCTTGATGTCTTGATGGTGTATGACTAAGAATTTGCAGGATTCCTGTGTATTTCATGGCTCGATAAGTTTTACTTGCTACTCTCTGTTACATATATCTTTGCTATACTATCATATATCTTTCATGTTCTCCATGTACTCAAAGCTAAATGGCAAGGAAAAAGAATAGTTCCAGGATTTAATCTTTGATTACCCTGAACTCAATCCTAGTCGTTTTACATGTTTTCTTCAGTTAAAGTATCTAAAGAGTAATTCTTCAGTGCTACCTTTGATACTGTATCTTCATAATGTTCTGTTATTTTAGGAATTCAAGTGATTGCTCCTAAATAATAGGCCTCCTTCACGTTACTCAACTTAGTAAGGAACCCTTGATTGCCCTTTACTGGTTATTCTCCATTTTCTCTCTCACAATTTACAAATTGTTTCATGGAATACATACAGGCCCTGTAGTTACAACTGCACCTAAGTCAAGATCTCAACGGAATGACAGTCAAAGACCCCATTGCCCAATGGATTAGTTACACCTGCAGACAGACTCTAAAATCTATCAGAAGCATCCTCCCAACCAAACATAAAAACAACCAAAAATTCACTTCATAACTAGCCTAAAAACTTCATTAAAACAATGACAAACCTGACAGAAAGAGCCCTCTCTGATTACAGCTGGGCTAGAAGTTGTAATCCAAAGATTGGTTAGTGGTTACCCCGGCCGTATTCCCTTGGGAGTCAAAGGGAACAACCTGGGTGTTAACATAAATGGCGACTCCACTGGGGACCTTTCAGGATCTAAAAATGACTGTATACCTACTAGGGATTACACTCAAAGTCTGAATATCAGTCAAGAAACTTTCAAAACTGCTCCCATAGAAGTATCTGCAGCTTGAAGGAAGAGCTGATTTGGATATCTTTCATACCCAACACAGATACATATAATCCTTTCAAAAATCCTGACCAGTCCTTGCTATACTCCCTGCTATACAAAGCTTTCATAAAATCCAAAGGATCAGCTCAGAAGCTGGCTCCCAAGAAGAATTTGTGGTACACTAGGGCAAATCCTAACCCCAACCCTCCTTCTGTTTTCCAAAATCCCAATACAATCCCCAAATTAGTTAGGAATCAGCAAAAACAAGATCAACTTGCTGACATTAGTCCACAGCCTGAGCATCCTAACCCAATCCCCACTCCAATCAAAGTCCTATTCCGTTCTACCCCTAATTCCCCTAGTTCCCCATCAACATCTCAAAGTTCCACACCAATTCCTTCTTGTCCTACACGAGTTTTCTTATCCCACACAGTTACACCCTCCATACCTGTCACCCCTGTGATACCTATTGTTCCCCTTGTCCCAGTTGTCCTAGTCAACCCCCAAAATCTAGTAAATATGGCCAGATATGCTCCTCTGCAACTACCTGCCAATCCAGTGGCCTTACCTCAAGATTATCAGGCCAAAATCTCATATTTTGACTCCATTGGACCTTATTCAGCCATTCAGCATGCCAAGAGAATGCAAGATCATTTCGAAAATTATGAGATAGATGATGAAACTGTGAGAATGAGAATATTTGTCCAAAGTTTGACAGGGGATGTGCGAACATGGTTTAGATCACTTCCTGCA
>APFE030313607.1:0-14228 GCA_000404065.3 Pinus taeda | reverse complement strand
GCTATTCCATATATATCTCTTCATCCAAATCACCGTGTAGAAAAGTTGTTTTAACATCTAACTGTTCTAACTCAAGGTCAAGTAATGTAGTTAGTGCCAACACAATACGAATAGAAACAAGTTTTACAACTCGTGAAAAAATTTCATGAAAATCAAAACCTTCAACCTGAGAATACCATTTTGCTACCAGCCTCATCTTCTACCTTACGATACTTCCATCAACTTTTCATTTCAATTTGAAGACCCATTTTGATCCAACAACACTTCTCCCTTCAGTAAGTTCTACAAGATCCCAAGTATTGTTCTTGGCTAAGGAATCAATTTCTTCTTCCATAGTACTTTTCCATTTTCTACTATCTGTATCATCCACTGCTTCCTGATAATAAGAAGGTTCCCCATCTCCAGTAATTAATGCAAAAGATGAAGTGGAATCTTCATACACTTTGGGTGTTCTTATTTCCCTTGTAGACCTTCTTAGAGTGACTCGTTGTTGAACTAGTTCTGAAAATTTAACAATTTCTTTTTCATCTTCTTCACCTTTTCCTCTAGAAGTCTCTCCTTCCTTTCAACTTTCTGAAAAATCTCTAACCTCCAACTGAATTTGTTGATTTGGCGATACCTATTTCTGACCAAACTTCTTCGGGAATTTTACAATTAATTGCAACTAAAGATGACTTGTTAACTAAATAACAAGCAGTGGATATCACTTATGCCCACGACTCATATTGCAGGTTAGTATTATTGATCATGCTTCTGAATCTTTCCATAAGAGTCTAATTCATATGTTCAACAACGCCATTTTTCTGAGGAGTGTAAACCACACTTTTATGTCTAACAATTCCTTCATCCTTATAGTATTGCTCAAATTCTAGAGAAGTAAATTCACAACCATTGTCAGTTCTGAAACATTTAATTGATTTTCCTGTTTTCTTTTCTACCATTGCTTTAAATTGTTTAAAAAAAATAAATACATCAACTTTCTTTTTCAACATAAAGACCCAAACTTTTTGGGAGAAATCATCAATAAACGTTAAGAAATATATAGCACCTCCATAAGATATAATAGGAGATGGTCCCCACAGATCAAAATGAATATAGTCCAAAATTTCTTTACTATTGTGACTTCCAATTTAAACCTTTGTTTACAATTTTTTCCATACACACAACTTTTACAAAAAACCAACTTCAAGGATTTCAAATCAGGGAGCAATTTGTGGTTCATGAGTACCTAAAGACCTTTCTCGCTCTTGTGACCCAATCATTGATGCCATAGGCGAGTACCTTATTATTCTTTCTCTAACACGGTAGATGCCTCACTAACCTGAGTATTTCCTTTGATTCTGTAAAGATTTCTGACATTTTATGCCTTCATAACAACTAGGGCGCCTTTTGAGACTTTCAGCACTCCATTCTAACTTGTAAACTTATAACCATCTGAGTCCAACACTCCCAAAGAAATCAATTTTTTCCTTAGTTCAGGTACATGTCTAACATCAATTAATGTTCTAACTGTATTATCATACATTTTAATTTTCATATTTTCGATCCCAAAAATCTGGCTGGATACATTATTACCCATAAACACAGAACTACCATTTACAGTTTCATATGAAGCAAACCAATTTCTGTGCAGACTCATGTGATGAAAAGCACCAGAGTCTAAGAACCAATTTTCAACATTCTGAGGGACATTACATACATGTAAAGTTTCATCTACCATACATAAATCTTCAACAGATAAAACTTCATCAATCATACCTGAATCAACTTGATTTGCTTCCTTCTTTGGGGTTTTAGACTCTTTCCGTTTCCAATAGTCTTTCTTGATGTGTCCAATTTTATTGCATTACGAACATTTTTCCTTACACTTCTTGCCCTTTGATTTTGATATGGAAGAACCCCTTGCTTTTTCCCCTCTTTCCTTTGATTGTCCTATGGATATCATGGCTTCAGGTGCAGATATTTCAATACTGGATTTCCTTAGTTCTTCAGATAACAGAGCTCCCACAACTGATTCAAATTTAAAAGAATCAGCAGTGCTCAAACTGATTGAAGTGATGAAGTGGTCCCATGATTCAGGCAGAGAACACAACAAGGTTATAACTTTGTTTTCTTCCTAAATTTTCACTTCCATATTTGATAATTGGCAAAAGAGTGTATTAATAACATTTAAATCTTCTGCAACTTTTGTACCCTCCTTCATCCGAAGGCTGTACAATTGTCTTTTCAAATAAATTATGTTGGTTAACGATTTTGTCATATATAGTTTTTCCAATTTTTCCCGTAAATTTGTAGTTGTACTCTCTTCAACAATGTTGAAGAGAACTTCATCCGCCAAGCATAATATGATGGTATTGAGAGCTTGGGCATCCAAGTCCTCCCATTCTGCATATGTCATGCTAGTAGGTTGTTTTTCCACCTCGTCTAATGCTTTGTGCAACCCTTGTTGCTCAAGCAAATCCCTAACTTTCAGTTTCCATAAAGCAAATTTGTTTTTTCCAATGAACTTCTCCACATCAAACTTTGCATTCGTCATTTTAGCCATTTCTTCCCTACAAATCCTTCCTCCTAGGGCTTTCTTCTTTCAACTAAGGTTTCTTTAAAAAAAATATATTCCTATTTCCCTTATTCCAGCTAGAGTTTCCAAATTTTCTTTCTGATTTTTCTTTTTTAATTTCAGAATTATGTTCCTTTAAATTAATGAAGCCCTACTCTTCTCCCATTAACTTAAAAAATTTCTGAAAAAATTACAATGGGTTTTTAGCCTCAAAAAGAAAAATTGGAAAAAATTGCTTTCAAGAAATTATTTTGCTATAAAAATTACCGGGATTTTACATTACGACTTGCGTTATTCCACAGCAGTTTGCAGAAAATTTGTTCCAAGACTTCCTTTCTCGACGACAAGAACAGTGGCAACGCTCTTCCAGACTTCCTTTCTAGGTCAGCAGCAACAGAAACCCTCCTCCCGAAATTTCCAGCGATGACTCTCCTACAACAGGGGACCTCTTCTACTACCGGGGTAATGTGCAACGACTGTTTCTCTGGAAGTAGCAGTAAAATACCTCTGTTTCTAAAAAACGACTCTCACATCTCAGTTTTCCTGCACGCTTAGCCAAATAGCGGTTTTTTTACTTTGTGCTCCAGCAATCGAACTGCACCTTTCTCTCTGGCGGCAGGCAACAACAATTGATGGGGCCAGCCCACGTGGTCCCATCGTCGCTCCCTTTCAACTTAACTTGTACCGTTGTTTGATATTGATTTACGCTGGATGTTGGTCAGATATATTTTGATTATCAATCTGTAGGTAATTAATGGTCTTTTTACGGAGGGTTTTTTGGCGGTATATGCGATGGACACCTGTATTTTTCTGGGGATTCTAAACCCCGCCCTCGTATAGGGTTTCCGCCACCTTTGATTTCGTTTGGTCCTGTGTTGGTTTGTTGCCTCCTTCCGCGAGCTCTCGGCGATTTGGTGATTGTTTACAGTGGTTCCTTCCTGCGATGCTTTGTATTCCGTTGAAATTTGGTTCCCGGATTCTGTATGATACCAGCTAGTAGTTTGCAGCTTCGATGGGAGTCCTGTTAGTCGGTCCAGGGTTTTGTCTGAGTCTGTTGAGCTTGTGTGCTTGCGGCGGTTCTCACAGCATTGGTTGTCCGATTCCTCTGGTGGAAGTGTCTCAGTTGTTTGCAGGATTTGGAAAACTGGTAAGGTTCGTTCCCTGCTTGTGTTTAGATTTTCCAGGATTTCAATGGTCGATTTCTTTTATGGGTTTCGACCTCTGTGCGTCCTCTGTCCGATTTATGGTTTGGTCTTCACTATCGTTATCTCTGTGTCGATTTTCCTTTTGAGCGTGGCTCTGGTCTCGTTCTACAGCGATGGTCGCTCAAGCACGGTCTCGAAAAAACAATGGCGTTGTTCGTCGTCGTTCCTGCTCCAGTGCAACTGGTAAGCGTGCTCTCTCTGCTATCGTGTTCTATCTGTTCCTTCTTCGGCCTCTAACGACTTCGGCTCCTTGCGAGCAGGGAAAAAATGAAAGACTGGTGCTCGAGTTGGTCACGGCTCCTTCACTTGTGTTGGTCACGGCTACTACCCTGGGTAAGTGGAACCCTTCATAACCTTGCTTGTTCTGAATTTATGTTGAAATTCTGCAGGTTCTTTCACTGGTTCTAATGCTCGTCCTGCGGTGTGTTTTTGCAGGTGCAGCGACCGAGGGTTTCGGTGCTGGGGCCTTCGACTACTCCCATACAGTTCCGGGTAGCTTTACTTTATTTGTCTGTATTTGTTTGTCTGCGTCTCTCGGCGTATGAGTCATTTGGGTTGTAGGTTTCGAGCCAATGTTATTTGGAGTCCTGTTCTTGATAGGGTCTCTGCCAAATACTGTAAGCGTCGGTTTGGAAAATGTATGGAATTGGGTTTATGTGGATGAGGGTTTACACTTCCCAATCCGCGAACTGGGTTTTGTTCTCAAGTCGTTTTTAAATATGGAATATGAATGGACATTAGTTGGATGACTGTAAATGAATTTCTGGAAATGAAAGTTTGTTATGTTGTTACGATTTGCATACCTGGGTTGTATTATGGTTGTTCTTTTCTCTGTGTTGGAAACTCTGTCTTTTCGTATGTAAAAGAATATTGAACGACTCTCGTTGCATGTTGTGGTCTCTCTGTTGTGACTGTTTGCAGACAAACGTTGTTCTTCTTGTTTGCATTCGATGAATTTGATATTCGAAGGTCTCTTTTCTCTAATTTCGTTCTGTGACCAAGCTTTTATGACATTTACTTAATAGTTTATCTATTAAAAAGAATTCAGACATAAATAGAACACTGTGAGGATATATGCATAGAAAATTGTTTTATTATTTGTATTCCTTCTCTAAGTATCACTCCTTCTATTTCGAACCTTTTTTTTTGTGCTTTGTTTCACTCTTTAATAGCACTGTTACAACTATTCTAACTGCTGGCAGTTTGTCCAGTTTGTCAATTAGTTACAGCAGTTAGTTTTCATACTGAATTTGTTTGATTTCTCCGTACATTTTTTTTATCATGACTTTCTACAATAACAACTTATTTGTTTCAAAACAATGACCTTAATCTAGTTATTACATTTCCTAATTACATCCTATTACAATATCTCTAAATAACTTAATAAAAGAAAAAGGAAATTAAAAGAAAACAAGTATGTTTCCCACTACATGAATCAATCCCTCTGTCCTCTTCAGAAACCATATTCCCTTACTAGCGTCTTTGCCTTGTCAGCTAGATGCTCCTGCATCAGGCTCTCGGGGTAAAAGAAATTCATGGCTCCGTTCCATGAGCTCCTCCACCGAATAGCCAGCTTTTCGTATCTATGCCGCGTCGAGCCATGAGTTGTCCTCCATTGGATGGTCTCTCCACTTGACGAGGTATCGCAGATATTCCTTCCTGCGTGTCTTCTTGGCTACCTGTGTGCTAAGAATTCCTTCAATCTCATGGGATTGAGCCAAAGGCATATGTCTCATCCAAGAACTGTCTCCAACTTGGGTGTCCCGTTCTGGCCGTACCACACTGTCTTCCTCCGCTTGGGCAGTATATGGAAATAGGTCCGCCACATTGAAAATAGGTGATATGCCTATATCAGGTGGCAGTTGAATTTTATAGGCGTTGGCTGAGAATTTGCGCAAGATTCTGCAGGGGCCAATTTTTTTAAACTTTATTTTATTGTACGTACCCTTAGGAAACCGTTCCTTGCGCAAATGCGCGAGGACCTCATCTCCGACATTAAATTGTACTTCCCTTCGCCTTGAATCTGCTTGTTGTTTGTACTTCTGTGTGTTGTCCTGCAATTTTAATTTTACCTGTTCATGTAATTTTCTCATTGCTTCGGCAAAATCTTCTCCATCTGCGCTTCTCCATTCTAATTTTCCCAAATATCGTAATTCATGTATTCCCTGAGGGTGCATGCCGTAAAAGATTTGGAACGGCCTATGTCTAGTGCTACGATTGGGCGAATCGTTATAAGCGAATTCCGCCTGTGCGAGAGCACGATCCCATAACCGTGAATTTTCCCCAGTCAAACTCCGCAACAGATTTCCCAAACTCCTATTTACCACCTCCGTTTGCCCATCATTCTACGGGTGATACGTAGAGCTGAAGTTCAGTTGCGTGCCCAGCTTTTTCCACAGGGTGCGCCAAAAGTGTCCTGTGAATTTTACATCCCTGTCTGAAACGATAGAATTTGGTAGGCCATGTAATCTAACAACTTCAGTGAAAAACAGGTGAGCTACATACGTGGCATCACTAGTTTTCCGGCAAGGAATAAAATGAGCCATTTTAAAAAATCTATCTACCACCACCATCACTGAGTCATACCCTCACTGTGTTCTAGGCAGTCCTAAGACGAAGTCAATGCTGACTGAGTCCCATGGCCTGCTCGGAACTGGTAATGGTGTGTAAAGTCCAGCATTTTGACTGTGTCCCTTCACCAGTTGGCAGACTTTACACCTGTTCACATATCGTTGGATATCTCTGCGCATTCGAGGCCAGTAATAAAAGTGCCCGAGCTGTTCCAAAGTTTTATCTATGCCAAAGTGACTGGCTAGACCACCACTATGTTTCTCCCGTACAATATTTTCCCTCATCGAACAGTCCGGAATACATAACTGTCCACCTCTAAACAATAATCCTTCCTGTAAGTTGTAGTCCAGCCATGGACTTGTATTCCTCAACATGGGACTTTGGCATGCTTCAAAGGCTTCTTTGAAATCAGCGTCAGTCTGGTACAAATCCTTTAGATGTTCGAATCCCATCACCTGTATTCTGCTCTCTTGTAAGAGAAAAGCTCTTCTGCTCAAAGCATCTGCCACTTTATTGGCTTGTCCACTAATATGCTTTAGCATGAAGGTGAAACTCTGTAAGTACTCTACCCATTTGGCGTGCTTCTGGTTCAACTTGTGCTATTGCATTACATATTGTAACGCTGAATTATCAGAAAACAATACAAACTCATTGCCCAGTAGGTAGTGTCTCCAATTCTTTAAAGCTTCGACCATGGCATAAAATTCCTTGTCATACGAGGAATATTTCTGCCTGCTTTCGTTTAATTTCTCGCTAAAAAATGCCACTGGTATGTCTTCCTAACTGAGCACAGCGCCAATAGCTGCCCCACTTGCGTCATATTGGACCTGGAAAAGTTTGCTGAAGTCGGGTAGCCTAAAGATTGGTCTCTCCGTAATCTTCCGTTTCAGAAGCTGAAAACTGTCCTCTGCTGCACTAGTCCAACAAAAAGGTTGACTGGCCTTCTTGATGGTGTCCAACATTGGTGCACAGATTTCACTAAAATTTCTAATAAACTTCCTATAAAAACCTGCCAATCTGTGGAAGCTACGTACCTCAAACAAGCTCTTGGGTGATGGCCAATTGATGATTGCTGCGATCTTTTCTATATCCATCTTCAATTCATTTTCTGCGACTACAAACCCCAAATAAACCAATTCTTTCTGTAGGAAAGTACATTTTTTCAAGTTTATCAGCAGTTTGTTCTGCTGTAACTTCTCTAGCACCCTTTGAACATGTTGAAGGTGTTCTCCCCTGGTCCTGCTAAAAATCAGAATATCATCAAGGTAAACTATCACAAACTTGCCAATAAATTCTTTCAACATCTCATTCATCAACCTCATAAAAGTACTAGGAGCGTTGCTCAAGCCAAACGGCATGACTAGCCACTCGTACATCCCTTCATTGGTTTTGAAGGTTGTTTTCCATTCATCTCCTTCCCTGATCCTCATCTGATGATATCCACTCTTCATATCAATCTTCGTAAAATAGGCTGCTCCGGTAAGACAATCCATCATGTCATCCATTCTGGGTAGGGGAAATCTATACCGTATAGTGATTTTGTTGATGGCTCGTGAATCTGTACACATCCGCCATTCTCCTCCCTTCTTAGGTGCAAGTATTGTTGGTACCGCACACGGGCTCAAAATTTCTCTGATCAGTCCCTTATCCAGTAATTCCTGCACTTGTTTACGAATCTCTTCGTTGTCTTTCGGGCTCATTCTGTATGTTGCCTTGTTCAGTAGACTTGCTTCAGGTATAAAATCGATATGATGGCTGATGCTCCTTCTGGGTGGCAATTTGTCTGGTAGATCGTCAACCACAATATCCTTAAATTCTTCCAACAGCTCTTGTATCTCTATAGGAAATTTTGATTTTTCCGTGTTTAGTGACACTACTCTTGTCCTTCTTACCACCGCATAATTCACCTTGTTTTCTTCAATTTGCCTAACAAACTATTTTCCTGCTATTAACAATGCTTTTCTTCCACTTGACTCTGTTGTATCCTCCTCCTTGATGGGTACAAGGGTATGTTTGACTCCATCTTTCACAAACTTATAACAATTTGTTTCCCATCATGTGTCACCTTTCGGTCATACTGCCATGGTCTTCCTAGCAGTATATGGCATACGTCCATTGGCATAATGTCGCAGACAACCTTGTCTTGGTATTTGCCAATGTGAAATTCGACTTCACATTGCTCATCAACTAGTAACTGGTGGCCTTTTTGTAGCCACGACACCTTGTAAGGTGTGGGATGTTTAAGCTGCCTTAATCCCAGATTTTCCACCATCTTGGTAGCAACTAAGTTATTTGTACTCCCGCTGTCTATGATTAGTTTGCAACACTTCCCATGTGATTTGCAAACTGTTCAGAACAGTGCCTTTCACTGGTTTTGTTCAGTCATTTCCTTTGCTGGCTTTAACAACACATTGTTCAGAATTAATGCCTCCCCTATTTCTGCCACATTTTCGGAGTTGTGCTTCAGCTTCCTCAGGTTGTGCAACAAATTCTCCCCTCTGGCCGGTATGCTCAACTTTCGGGCATTCGAAGGATCTGTGCCCCCACTTATGGCACCTGTAGCACTGGACATTTGCCCCTCTTCCGCGACCATTTCCTCTTCCCCACTGATATGGCTGACCTCCTCTAGTGCTATCCCCCTTCTCTGCTGTCCCTAAAGTTTTGGAGCTGCCGCCTTCCTCACTGTTAGTGGCAGTTCTTCCTCTGCCATAGGACTGTCCACGTCCTCTGCCATTTCCTCGTCCTCTCCTGTTGTTCTGTTTCCAGTTAATTTTCTCTTCTGCCTTTACAGCACTTTGAAAGGCTTCTTCTATATTCCTTGGTGAGAGAATACTGATCTCATCCAATATTTCCATCCTCAAACCATTAACATATCTCGTTGTCTTCTCTGCAGTATCGTCAGTATAACCAGCCCGCAAATTTACATGATAAAATTCTTCTGTGTATTCCTTTATGGTCATACCTTTCTGCCTTAGATTCTGCACTCGTCGATAATGTTCGACCTGATAGTCTTTAGGCAAAAACCTGCCCTTCAGTTTTGCCACCATTCTCGGCCACTTTTTTATTGGTAGTTTGTTCATCCTCTTCCTGTCTGCTTGGACGTTATCCCACCATAAAGCAGCGTGTCCTTTTAACTTGGTTGCAGCAAATCTAAATCTTTTGTCCTCACTGATCTCTTCGTTTTCAAAATACTTATCTAACTCACTTACACAATCCAGTAGAACATCTGCGGATAGAATGCCATCGTAATTAGAAATCGCAGGTTTGGGTTTGTTGCTGGCTAACAGCACTAATCTCAACAGTCTTATCTCCGGGGCCTCTTCTTCTGACCCTTCCGTGGCAGTTGCTGCTTCATCCTCGCTATCATCCCCAAGTTTTGGGTCTCTTCTCCTTCCTACCTCCACTGCTTCTAAGCGAGCAGTAAGGACCCTCAACTCTTCTCTCAAGCCCTCGTCTGCTCCTCTACGCGCACCTCTTCCACGTCCTCGTCTTTGAACTTCCATTTTTTCTCTTTTTAATCAACCTGGCTCTGATACCACTTGATGGGGCCAGCCCACGTGGTCCCGTCGTCGCTCCCTTTCCACTTAACTTGTACTGTTGTTTGATATTGATTTACGCCGGATGTTGGTCAGAGATATTTTAATTATCAATCTGTAGGCAATTAATGGTCTTTTTACGGAGGGTTTGTTGGTGGTATATGAAATGGACACCTGTATTTTTCTGGGGATTCTAAACCCCGCCCTCGTATAGGGTTTCTGCCACCTTTGATTTCGTTTGGTCCTGTGTTGGTTTGTTGCCTCCTTCCGCGAGCTCTCGGCGATTTGGTGATTGTTTACAGTGGTTCCTTCCTGCGATGCTTTCTATTCCGTTGAAATTTGGTTCCCGGATTTTGTATGATACCAGCTGGTAGTTTGCAGCTTCGATGGGAGTCTTGTTAGTCGGTCCAGGGTTTTGTCTGAGTCTGTTGAGCTTGTGTGCTTGTGGCGGTTCTCACAGCGTTGGTTGTCCGATTCCTCTGGTGGAAGTGTCTCGGTCGTTTGCAGGATTTGGAAAACTGGTAAGGTTCATTCCCTGTTTGTGTTTAGATTTTCCAGGGTTTCAATGGCCAATTTCTTTTATGGGTTTCTACCTCTATGCGTCCTCTATTCGATTTATGGTCTGGTCTTCGTTGTCGTTATCTCTGTGTGTCGATTTTCCTTTTAAGCGTGGCTCTGGTCTCGTTCTACAGTGATGGCTCGCTCAAGCACGGTCTCGACAAAACAATGGCATTGTTCGTCATCGTTCCTGCTCCAGTGCAACTGGTAAGCGTACTCTCTCTGCTATTGTGTTCTATTTGTTCCTTCTTCGGCCTCTAATGACTTCGGCTCCTTGCGAGCAGGGAAAAAACGAAAGGTTGGTGCTCAAGTTGGTCACGGCTTCTACCCTGGGTAAGTGGAACCCTTCGTAACCTTGCTTGTTCTGAATTTATATTGAAATTCTGCAGGTTCTTTCACTGGTTCTAATGCTCGTCCTGCGGTGTGTTTTTGCAGGTGCAACGACCAAGGGTTTCGGTGCTGGGGCCTTCGACTACTCCCATACAGTTCCGGATAGCTTTACTTTATTTGTCTGTATTTGTTTGTCTGCGTCTCTCGGCGTATGAGTCAATTGGGCTGTAGGTTTCGAGTCACTGTTATATGGAGTCCTGTTCTTGATAGGGTCTCTGCCAAATACTGTAAGCGTCGGTTTGGAAAATGTATGGAATTGGATTTATGTGGATGAGGGTTTACAGTTCCCAATCTGTGAACTGGGTTTTGTTCTCAATTTGTTTTTAAATATGGAATATGAATGGACATTAGTTTGATGACTGTAAATGAATTTCTGGAAATGAAATTTTGTTATGTTGTTACGATTTGCATACCTGGGTTGTATTATGGTTGTTCTTTTCTCTGTGTTGGCAACTCTGTCTTTTCGTATGTAAAAGAATATTGAACGACTCCCGTTGCATGTTGTGGTCTCTCTGTTGTGACTGTTTGCAGACAAACGTTGTTCTTCTTGTTTGCATTCGATGAATTCGATATTCGAAGGTCTCTTTTCTCTAATTTCGTTCTGTGACCAAGCTTTTATGACATTTACATAATAGTTTCTCTGTTAAAAAGAATTCAGACATAAATAGAACACTGTGAGGATATATGCACAGAAAATTGTTTTATTATTTGTATTCCTTCTCTGAGTATCACTCCTTCTATTCTGAACCTTTTTTTGTGCTTTGTTTCACTCTTTAATAGCACTATTACAACTGTTCTAACTGCTGGCAGTTTGTCCAGTTTGTCAATTAGTTACAGCAGTTAGTTTTCATACTGAATTTGTTTGATTTCTCCGTACATTTTTTATCATGACTTTCTACAATAACAACTTATTTGTTTCAAAACAATGACCCTAATCTAGTTATTACATTTCCTAATTACATCCTATTACAGTATCTCTAAATAACTTAATAAAAGAAAAAGGAAATTAAAAGAAAGCAAGTATGTTTCCCACTACATGAATCAATCCCTCTGTCCTCTTCAGAAACCATATTCCCTTACTAGCGTATTTTCCCTGTCAGCCAGATGCTCCTGCATCAACAATCGAACTACACCTTTCTCTCCGGTGGCAGGAAGCAGCAATCGAACTACATTTCTCTCCGGTGGCATGCAACAGCAATCAAACTGCACCTTTCTCTCCAGCGGTAGGGTCTTTTTCCAGTAGCAGGGGCACCTTTCTCTCCTCTCCTTTCAAAATCCGAGCAGGGATCTTTACTTGACAGCGGCAAAGGCTCACAATTTTTTATTTACTTCGCTACCCTCACAATGGCGGATTTCTCTCAGGTTCTGATACCAATTGTTCGGATTGCTGGAGTTATTCAACATTCAAACATACTCGACAAGAAAGAAATGTATAAAAGTTGACTAATTTAATCACACATTAACAAGACAATTTGTCTTTTACGTGGTAAAATCTTGACATGGTATCAAAGAAACCTCCACGAAGCAAGGAATTGGAAATTATTATTCTCCATGATACAAGTTTCTCTGGCCATCCCAATTAATATGGACAAATTATTAGGTAACTCCTCGTTATGAATCTAGTTACAAAACTCACTAACATTAATTTACAAAATTTACCCATAATTACACTTCAACAGAGTTGAAGAGTTAGATGAAGGTGATGAAGCAGTTAACACCATAATCAGATAGAAGGATTAGAAGTGGATGTAAAACATATAATGTTCATGGTCTACTTAGAGGCATTATTTCCTTGTACATGAATGGAAATGTGGAATAATTCAAGAAGTCTATAACTTGTAATATTCAACTTCAAGTGATCAATATGAGTAAATTCCACAATAAAAGTTTAGATTAGTTTATTGTGGTTTGTATGCAACCAACATAATTATGCATTGTACAGGTTTTGAAGCCTTTATAGAGGTTGAAATTGTTGCAACCCACTATTGTGTATTCTTCAAGAGAATCACCTAATTGGGTTCAAAGAAGAATAATCAATTTGAAAGGAACAACCTATTTCGTAGGTTTGGCAATACCCCAAGCTCAACATGCAATTCAGGATGGTTATAAGTGATTTTCTGTTACTCGGCGTTTTGAGGAGACAAAGGCTACTAAGTTTGCACAGTTGTGGGAGGGAGCTATTTCTAGTGAAAGAGACATCATAAGCAAAAAAGATATAGATATTTTGCTTGATTCAAGCCTAAAGCTATTACAATAACCTGTTGAGATTGCAACAAGATGATGGAGCTTAGTGAAAAGAGTCGCCTTCACTAAGTGGGCCCGTAGGCTATTTTTGGCGCAGTCTATTTTTAGACTATGTCTATTTTTAGACATATGGATCATGTCTATGGATTGCAGGTTGTTGTTTATGGATGATTGATCAAGTTGGAAAAATAGATGGACTTCTATTTTTGATGAAAGTGTGAGTGATCACAGTGTGAGTGATCAAGTCTATTTTTAGACTGGCTGTCAAAAATAGAAAAGTCAAATATTATTATCCCACAATAATATTTGGACTATAAACTTAATCTTATTCTCTTGGAGCACTTCAGTTCGAGCTACGGATGTGGCACATGCAATTGCATGAAAGAAATACATGGTTCTTATGGGTTAGTTGAATATTTGCATGCATGACTTCAGTTAGAACTCAAGTGAGTTGAGTTTAGTGGACTGGAGGTGCAGTTGATGGAGTTGTGTTCAGTTTAGCTTTGTTAAACTGGTTGTATTTAGTCTAACTGGCAAATAGACTAGAGATGAGTTGGGTGAGTTAGTTATTAATTAATTCACAAGTTATTAACTCATAATATAACTAATGAATACATCAGTAACTCAGTTGCACGTCAGTGCATGTTCAGTTCAACAGGGACAGGTGGTAGAGAATCAGATTGCTATCAGTTGTGACTATAGTTGTGCACCAGATCTTGCACAATCAAGGGATTGAGTATGCCAATGAGTTTGCCCACGTATTTGCCCACATTTTAGCTTATGCTCACGTCCAAAAAGCGTGAGTGACTATTTTGCAAGTGAAAAACGAGTTTGGTGAGCCATTCTCATCAGTTCTTGAGCAGGTATTGAGCAGTGGAGGCAGGCAAGCAATGGAAGAGATTTGGAGATCAGATCTGAGCTGTATTGTGTGTAACAGAGGTGGAGATACTTGTGAGAAGTATTATGCTGTGTAATGTTACATGACTCAATCATTAATATACAGATAGTTGGGGTTTTTAGCGAGATGCTTTCCCCGGGATACATACTGTGTTAATGTGTGAATGCTCTTTATGTTTTATTGTTATTGATGCTGCTATATTGATGATCAACGTAGAGGAGCTTATGTATTGTGTATGTTTTCTGCAATAGTACATGATCAGGATAATC
>APFE030313595.1:0-30098 GCA_000404065.3 Pinus taeda | reverse complement strand
TCTATTTATATTAAGTAACTATAATCAAGTTTTTCCAATAGTAACAAGTGGCCTAAACCTACCCATAGGAAACTAGGTTGGCCACTTGTCAGTGTTAAAATTTGTCCAAAATTTAAATAAGTATTTTTCTATCATCCTTACGACATTGTCTATTTTATCTGTACTAAATATCAACTTTGAAAAGTAAAAGCTACTCGGAATAAAAATAAAATTTTATCTAGAACTTTGTTTTACTCCTTGTCCGAGGACTGCAACGCGCTGGATCCCTGCATCTCGCTTATACTCATGTCCTGTAGACTTTTCTCGATCCTACTCAGTTCCAAGGTGTTTCGATACTCTGAATATGACTTATTGCTATCTCTCTTAAGAGATTTTCTCTGCTGGGTTCCTTCACTTCCATTCCCTCTTGTACCTCATGTCCTTTATTTAGAGCATGTTCTCTGTTGAGATTCATGGCTTAGGCCACTACATTCTTCATAGCTGAGTATTGCTAGATCATTTTTCTAAAGATAATGTTGAAAGCACGGGCGTTACCCGGGTCTTATACCATGTCTTCCCATTCTTCTCTGGGAAAATCTTGGTTTGTGATACTCTCATGTAGTTCTCTCTCCCAACCCACTATTTGTGCTCTGACCTTGGGTGGATTAACTGCCATGTACTCATCGATAAGGGTCTTCATATGCTCTTGTCTCGTCTTTCTGTCTCTCTTGTGTTGGTATGTGCTGGAGGTTCCCACCCCCCTAGCTGTCTGTTTCTCTTCTTTGCCTACTCCTTTGTTTCTCTTCTTAGCCACCTCTATTCCATCTCTCACCATTCTTGCATTGTCTCAATTGCAGTTTTCTTCATCCAATTCGTTTTCCTCTATGTGCTTGCTTGCCCACACAATGTACTAGGCACAAATTATAACTAAAACTTAAACAATACCATAAGAAGTATGAGTAGTCTGAACGTATACTTCCCATTATGTCTTGTATTTAAGCGTTCCGGGTTTGGTCTCTCGCTCAAGTCTTGGAAATTTGAGTTTTCCTTTCATCTCCCTCAGTTTTGCCCCTCATAGCTCTTGGGTTAGCATTTTGTGGCCTCTCAATTATTCTTCTCTCAGATTCATCTCTCCCCATCTACCCTAACTCTAATGGTTTACCTTAGAAGACCTATTAGGGAGTCTACAAAGGGAGACCATGTCCCTGTTCTGAATTGCATCAGGTTTGTTCATTCCATTCTTGCACCTCTCTATTGTCTTCGCTCTAGTTGAGCCCATGGTTATCCTCTCATTTTTATTATGGATATTCCAATTAGGTTTCTCAATGGCCTAGATGTCCCGTGTTTTAGCTACTATGGCCTCGAGAGTAGTTTCCTCTCTATACCCACTACATAAATTATCCCCTATGTGCCTCAAGAGCCACCTTCCCATAGCTATATTCCTTCTACCTTCTTCATTACCAAGTTCTCTCTTCTCTCCCTAGCCTCCCTCCTTCCCTCTCTACACTTTATTCAAAGGTGTTTCTTTAAATTTTGCCTCACTCTCCCTTTTATCCTTCCTCTTGACCAATATAGTGTTCTAGGAAACCCTGGTTCAGACTCTTTCTGAGTCTTGACTTTCCCAGGTCTCTTTCCCTACTACCACTAAAATTGGCATTACTATAATTATGATGTTAATGAAATGGAGGAGTACATAACATCGACTTGAGTTGACATAACTACATCCACCAGCCTGTGTCCTAGTCCTACATCAACCAGCTTTCGCTTCTCTTACCCTCACTCTCTCCTTCTACATGTAGCGATATTCTTTCTCCCTTACCTTTTGTTTTAAATCACTGTCCGTGCTACATTTCGTCACACTTCCCACCTATCCTCCTAATTTTCTCGCCACCCATTTCTTCATTCCTACTCCTCGGAAGGATGGTCGTCTGGCACTTCTAGCTTTGTCCGTCATTAACTCCCTCGTGCCTCTGTATTCTCCTGCCATGTGTTCTTCTCTATATTCTTGCCACTTGTTGGCATAACCCTACCCGCTCTCTCATTGGTCCCCATGCCTTCCTCTTTGACTTCCCTTTGAAACCACACATGTATTCTTTCGGGGCTTTCTCCCTCCCTGCCCTATCCTTATACCTACCCTTCCTATTGTCCTCTTCCCCACATCCCTATGCGTTCTCTGTCCTTGTGCGCAAGTAGCTAATCCCTAACATCTCTACTTCCCATCAGCACTAACCCATGTCCTCTTCTCTTTCACACCCCGATCGGTGGTTCTCCTCTTGCTCCTTGTCTTTTTCTAGTATTTCCACTAGTTTCTTCAGTCTCACCATTTGTAATAACTCTTGTTCTCTTATATCTAGGTTTATACCTACTTGGCCGGCTCCCCAGTTTGTAAGATTGTCATTTCCCTGTTGCCCATCCTTCGAACATGTGTTGGGGTAATGTATCCTATCTGTCAAATTAGCTTGTTGATTTCTTGGACTAGCCTTGCGGTCCTCGAGCTTTGGCTGATTTTCTCCCAATGTGTTCCTTGTTGGAGCTTCTTCACCATATCCATCACCATTTTCGAGTATCCTTCTACCTGCAATCTTTGCAATCTCTCTCTTACCGCAATTTCTAGTCCCCTCTTTAGAGGATGAAGTTTTGCTTTGTTGTTTCTCGCATTATCACAGCCCATAGCATATAATCTGAGAATTTTCCCTTTATCATCCCTAAATAATCCTCCTGTCCTTGCCACCCGAGGGTTCCCTTTTGCAGCACCATCGAAATCAAGTTCGAAGAATGCTTTCTAAGGCAATTTATAATACTTTGCAAAATGTCCATTAGGCATATGATTCTTCCACAAGGAGGCGTTTAGCATACTAGGCTTCAAGTTTATACCTTTCATTATTCTTTATTCCTATGGATTGATTTCCAATCCTTCTCATACCATTTCTCTACCAATATTGTCTCTCTTATGTTTTGGATTATCTGCTTCCATCTTTCTTCTCTAGTTCTTCTTTCTTCTTTGAAGGTCAGATTATTTGTTTCCTTCCATATTTCCCATAGAAAAACCCTAATGATAATATTGAGGCTCGATTCAAGATTGTATTTTGGTAAGGCTTTTTTTGCCAATTATCTATTGTTGTTTTCATGTTGTTTGGATTCCTATCACTTACTCTGGAGAGTTGATTATGGTTTTTCCATAGTTTATCACTGTATATTCAAGTATTGGTCATGTGCTCCATTGTTTCTGCTTGTTCTTTACATAAGTAACACTTTGAGGATCCTTGGAGCCTTTTTTTTTGCAATTGATCCCATGTAAGTCTGTGCCCATGGCAGAGGATCCATGTGAAGAAGGCAACTTTCAGCCATGTCTTTTGGTGCCATATACTTTCCTAGGTATGTGTCTCTTGTTGCATAAGATGTTCTAATTGTAGTTGATAATCCTCTTTAATTGTGAACATCCCTTTAATCCTGTATCCCCATCTGAGTATGTCTATCCCATCTTCTTTTGAAATTTTCAGAGTTGCCATCTCATTCTCATATAACTTCCACTTGGGTGTTTCTAGATATTTTGACGAGTCCTATTTTTGTTTCCACTTTCTCTAGTATTGTCCATGATCTATGCTCCATAATTTTTTAACTGTTTTTCTCAATGGATATTGGTATATTGGTAGACTTCTTCTAGCTCAGGCTTACTCATTAGTTCTTCTCTCTATTGTCACACTTCTTCCTAGAATTTTGCTTTGTCTCCTCTAATTTCCCAGAAACTATGGTTTCTGATAAAGTTTCTATTGTCTAACACCACGTTCCATATTGTTGATCATTTCTTGTCTTAGAATCTTAGATTCCCTTTTGTTCATCTTGGCATGCCATACTTCCTCTCCCATAATTGTTTCCATATGTCTACCCCTCCTTGGATCCATATCCACCATAAGTTTTCCCCCATGACGTGATTGAGAATGTAGGGATCTGAAAGTCCTAATCCTCCTTTTAGGGTTTTGTTTAGCTGGTTTCATGATAGAAGAGCCCATTTTTCTTCCGTTCTAGGCTCTTGCCACAATAAATTTTTGAAGATGTCAATCATCTTTTGGCATACTATTTTTGGCATCGCTTGACTAGTTAGTTGGTAAATCGGGATAGGTTGTAGCATTGATCTCAGTAATATTGCAGGACTTGGCATATTTAGTGATCTGAATGTCCATTTCTGCATTTTTCCTTGGATTTTTCCCAACAGGGGTTTCTAGTTTGCCACTATGTTTTGTTGATCATTTAGCTGGACTCTTAGGTATTTCGAGAGAAAATTTCCTGTTCAGAATCCCATTACTCTTGTTAAGAAAGCTTGTGAAGGTGTTGTTGTGTTGAAGAAAAATATATTAGACTTTTCTTTGTTTATTTCCATCCTTGAAACACTAGTGAAGTCCATAAGAATTACCATAATTCTTCTGGCTTCCTTGACCGATGTGTGCCCATACATCATTATGTCATCTATGAATTTCTAGTGTGCTAATGGTATATCATTCCCCCATAGTCTGAGGCTAGTGTACTATTTTCTTTGAACTTTCTCCTTTATATATCGTCTAAGTCCTTTTGCTGCCTCGATGAATAGAAATAGAGAAAGTGGGTCACCTTGCCTGAGCCCTTGAGTTGCGTTGAACACCTCTATGCGTGATCCGTTGAGTAGAATTAACAAGACTAGAGTTGATAACATCGACATTATCCAACTTATCCTTCTTCCATAAAACATGAATGCCTTCAATATTCCCTGTAGATAATTCCAATTCAATCGATCATAGGATTTTGACAAGTATAATTTAACGAGCATTACTTTGCTTTTTCTTATCTTTAATGAATGAATTGCCTCTTCTGCGACCACTATGCCATTTGTCATTTATCTTCCTTTAACGAACCCTGTCTTTTCCTGAGATATTAATCCAGTTAATATAGATTTGAAGCGATTGACCATAATTGTAGGGACAATATTGTATATGAAATTACAAAGTGCTAATGGTTTGAACCCTTGTCGTTATTCCGAATGATTTGTCTTCGTAATCAGGGCCAGAAATGTGGAGTTTGGAGCCAAGTGCATTGTTTTTTGTGCATCTGGACTCCTCAACTAATTTCACAATACCTTTTCCCATGAATAGTCGTGTCACCTAGAAGAATTATGCTTTGTATCTCTCTAGCTGTAATGCTTTGTTTCTCGCCATATTTTTGATGACTTCTTCTACCTCTATTTTTGATATTTCTCTTAACAGGGCCATGTTTTGGTCTCTACTCAGTAGATTGGGAATGTGATGTCTTATTTTGTTTATATTCTCCTCCCTACTTATATTAGGTTCTGTCAGTAGCCTTTTGAAGTCTTACACTAAAAAATTCTCCATGTCTTCGTTTTGAGTAAGTTGATTTCCTTGCTAGTGTACTAGGGAAAATATCCTATTGTCTTGCCTATGATGGATCATTTCTTTGTGAAAAAACCTTGTATTTTTTTCTCCTTTCTTTAACCATTGAATTCAGGATTTAATATTCCACAATATTTCTTGTTGTTGGATCCTTTCCTCCATTTCATTAATCAGCTGTCCTTACCCCTCCTCTAGCAATTCAATTTTGCCTTCATTGATAATTTGTTGTTGTACTTTCTTCATCTTAGCTTGGATCAACTCCTATTCCTGATGTAAGTTGCCAAATTCATCCTTGTTCCAATTCTTTATCTTTCCTTTTAGTTGTTTAAGTCTGACTTGAAAGATGTGCATCAGATTTCACCCTTCTTTCTCACTCCCATTCCACCACTCAATTTTTCTATGAGTGTTGGTTCTCTTAGCCAAAGGCCTTGAACCTAAATGGTCTATTTTGATTTCCTTGTTTCATTTCTACTTCTAGTTTAATAGGTCAGTGGTATGACCCTAGACATGGTATAATTGTAGCCTCATAGTATACACCTTTGCTAATGAAGTTTTTTGTAACGAAGAATCTGTCTAGAGGAGAAGCTATTTGTCTGCTCCCTCACCTTTTATTATTCCATGTATATTTTCCATTTATTATTGGGATATCCACCAAATGTATTTCTTCTTGTATATCTCTGAATTTCTTCATTTTTGGCTCTTCTCTTCATAGTCCCACTCTTTTCTCATCTATTGTTGTTATCAAGTTAACGTTGCCTGCTAATAACCAAAGATTTTCTTTATGTAGTTGGCTCAACGTCTTTATTTTCTATAGGAAATTTTCCTTTTCCACTGTATGTGAGGGTCATATACTACATAGACTAGGAACCATTCTTTGTTTCCTATTAGGAGAAACTGCCCTGTGAGGATTCTCTTCATGCCTATCTAGTAATCCACTGTGATCTCTGTTGGGTTCCACAATATTTCAATTCTGCCTGCACTACCTCTCACATCTATAGTCATGCATTCATACCTTAGTTTTATTTTACTTAATATTTCTTCAATTTTCCCTCTTATAATCTTTATTTCTTGTAGCAGCATGAATTGGGGTTTTTATTTTCATATTCTCTCAGTTAAGTGTCTCTATTTAACTTTTCTATTGAGGCCTCTTATGTTCCATGATTTAATTATCATTAAGGCACTTTCTTTATTTGTTGGTATGCCACTAATAGCGGTACCACCCTACCTATATTCACTGACACTTCTCCCATAATCAGTATGGATTCCTATAGGTTTCTCTGGCCTCTTTGTTTTCCTCCTTTCATTTTATTTGAGTATTCTTGGGGGTTTTCGTGATGCATCCCATTTTGTTGTGCCATCTCCACTTGTCCCTATCCTTGCTTAGCTTGATACTATTGGAATGTCTCTCTGTATAGTCTTTTTTGGTCCTCTTGTATAAATCTTTCATCTAAGTGTCTCCATTTATTTAGTAGTTTCTTGAACACCTCCTATTACATACTTAGTTCCCCTCCCTTGCTTGGGTCAGTTTCCACTATGGTGTTTTCCATCCTCTCCCTGCCCTCCTTATCCTCTTTATCTACCAGGTCTCTTTGAGATTTCCTCTTGGGGTTCGGATTTCCTTGACTCGAACTGCTCTACCTTCCTTTTTGTTGATAACCCATATTTTGGACCTCATTTTGTTCCTCTTCTTCTCCTTGCAGCACTCCAAAGTTGTTTGTTCTTCTTGGCTGAGTTTGATATTCTTTTTTCCCTAAGCTAGTAGTTTCTTTCGACTGTCTCCTCTTCATTTTAACTTCTTGAAACCCTTCCTTATCTTCTTGAGGTTTCCTCTATTTCTTTTGCATGTTCTCTCTCTCCTATAAGTTCAATGGAAAATCCTTAAATAGGTGGCCATACTCATGACATCTACAACATCTGAACGAGATGCGTTTGTAGTCTATGGTTTGTTGCCACACCTCTTCATGATATTCTAGCTCCACTGACTTAGGTATAGGTTCAACGATCTTCATGTATACACATATTCTCGCATATGAATTGTATCTGCCTCTTTTTTCATTTCTGCTATTTTGACAAATATTCGTATCGTATTTCCAATGCCCTCTAGTATTTATGGGTCCCAGAAATCCATTCAGAGACCGAATAATCTAAACCAAAATGGGGCTGCAAGGAATTTTTCCTTGTCTCGGTCATAACATTCTTCACAATACCTCATGAACAAACCAACATTATAATGAAAGTAAGCACCAGTTTCAAATACTTTTTCTTTATCTTGCACATTTGAGAATATTATTGTGAAGAAGCCTCTAACTCCCAGCTTGAGCTTGATATGATATTTGGGTTTCCATTTCTATTGTATCAATTTAGTGAGGTCCCTCTCAGTCATCCAGACTCTGATGAACTTACATATTAGCGCATGACCTTTCATGTAACTTCTGTATCGCTGCAGTTTCTTCATCAATATGATGAATCTCGGTTTCTTTGTCACACATGATAGACATTCTCCTGTGCAACCTGCTTTCCATCGAACCTTGAGGACAAATCCTGACATTTTTTTATTATCTCCTATTAGCTTTAGGTTGCTTGCATTCTGGCATCCCCTACTACCCTATCTCGATAGGAGGGGATCTCTCCGCACCCTTCCTCCTCTATAATTCTGATCTTGTTATCGACCTCCTAGTTTGCAGCTTTGCAGATGTTGGCAAAGTTTAGGTCATGGCTACCGCAATGCCATTTCTTATTGTATCTTAATTATAATTATAATATTATATTTTTATTATAATTAAATTATTTTTCAAATATAATATAATTTTAATTTTAATTAATTTTTGACCCATTTTAATTTTCAATTAAATTTATTTTAATTGTATATAATTATTTTGAAATTAATGAATTTATTTTGTAATTACAAATAAACTAGTACAAATTAAGAAATAATTGTGATTAAATTCTAGATTACATTTTAATTAAAATTTCATAACTTTAGCACATGCAAAGTTTTTTCCAAAATTCCGGCAATCTTCACGCTTCAATTTGGGAAGCTCATAAGTTGAGTTTTACTTGGACAAATGAGGATCAGGATGGCTCATTGGATAGATAAAATCGTGGAGAATGTTTCTAAAGTAGTTGGATGACCATGTTGATTCATTTAATGAGCATAAGATCAAGTTTTGAATTTTTCAACAAAACTACTTTTCTGAGTTTAATTTTCTACATTTTCATTTTCTCTTAACCTCTCTTTGATACATATATGTTTGACTATATTATCCTTAACCAATTAGATATTTACAAGGATAAATGGAAAGATAAAAATTCCTTTTATTTATTTATTTAATTTATCTTTAATTGAAGATATTTTATTTTCCATATTTGACCTTTTTATTTTAATTTGCATTTTAACTAAATTTTGATTGGTTCTAACAAGAAAACAATTGAAGAGATGAGGAGGAACATATTTCAATCAATGGGATTTCTCCAACAATAAAACAATAAGAATTTAGACTAATGAAAATGGTTCAAGCATAATGTTCTACAACAACTCTCTTATTTTAGAATTCATTTTGTAATTATAACTAGTGGTTTGTAGAATGTAATAAGGGCTTCTCTCTTCTACAATTTTGTAAATCTAAAAGAACTATTGTAATAGGTCTTTCAAGCTATAGGTAGAGAGGATCAATCTAAAATCTCAAAATTATTGGGATTTTTTTTTTTTTTCATTTTCAACTATGTATGAGAGGAAAAGTCGGTGCTATTGAAACTTTTTATTTTAGCAGCAAAGTTTATGTTTTCACAAAGATTGTTGGAGAACAATACAAGGAACAAAGCAAGAGACCAATTTAAAATTAGATTGTATTTTAAGTACTATTATTTTTAATGCAAATTTCATCCTTTTAATGAGTGATTTGTGTAAAATGTCTTTCATACTGAGCACTATTGTTTAATTTGAAAATGAGATTCCTTTTTAATTAGCTATCTAGTTCATTAGCTTCATATATATGTTGTTAATTTCCTCCTTTTCTCTTATGCTTCAACCGAATTTAGCTAAATTTGTTAATTGTACATAGTAGGTTGAAATTTTCTTCTCATAATTTATTTGTAGTTTTACTCCTTTTGATGGATCTGTAAGTGCATGTAGGATTTATAATGAGAGAATGGTTACATGGGAAGTAAGACTATACTTAGTCATGTTTCATTTCACTCAGTTAGAATTAGGGACATGTTAATTTATATCTAGACTCATTTTTTGTTTGCATTTAGATCTTGGCATCCCCTTTCGTGTTTTGGAAAGTGGCTTAGAACATATTAGAGTTCTTATATAGTCAGATCATTCACAGTTGTAAACCACTTAATTATCTTTCTTTCTCAAAACTTCATTGTTAAAAAAAATGATTTTTTTGATAAAATCATATATGAAGAATTTCTAAGGAATTGCTATGGCTTGGAAATTTTGATTCATAAGTATTTCTGAAGGCTCATTGTCACCTCTTTTCCTCTGCTGTAACTTTGAAATGGATGCAATTTGAAGGTTCATTACTTAGAATTTTTTACTAAATAAGTACATGATTTTGAACAAATGAAATTTTTGAAAAATTCATGAGAGAAATTGAAGATTCATGAAGTAAAATTACAATTAAAAATTCTTCGAGGTATGCATTAACATGTTCATCTTCATCTATTTTTAGTTTCCTCCTTTTCATAGTTTATTTCTTTTTTTTTGGTTTCTTTTGAAAGTCTTCATTCACTTGATTTTTGAGACTTGAGATAAGCAAGAAGCCAACCCTTTCTAATATGCAACATGTCTAGGGAAGTATTTGTTGTTTCATCACAATTTAGGTATTCTTTTTTTCTGCTTCTTTTCATTAAAACCATAATAGGCCTTTAATGCATTATCGGAAGATTTCATATCGGATAATTGTGATATCGTAACTTTCCTCATAAAAAAGTTATGATAAAATCATTCTCTAATCAAATATTTTTGACAATTAATATAATATTAAAGGGGATTTTGTTAAAAGGAATGTTGAGTTGGGTGCTTATTTACAAAAAAAAAAAAAAAAAAAAAAAAAAAAAAAAAAAAAAAAAACCTTTAATATTTATTGACCCCACAACTTCCACTTGGCTTATCGGCCTTCAAAAATATCATAACTTATAAAGTATGCTATGCTCAAAAACTCCCAATATCCCAATCATCTGAAATTCTAATATTTTGATCTCCTGATGTCTCAATATCCTGGTCTCTCAATATTTCGATACCCAATAACCTGATATTCCCCGCCCCTGCCCCCCCCAAATACCTCCACCTTTATCATATCATTTTTTTTATAAGTAAGTATTCACTATACTCTGTGCATTCCTAATGCCCCTATGTTCCCATCCTCAACCTATATCAGGACTTTCATATCATATTCTTTCTCTTTAAATCCTCGATATACTATTGCCAATATAAAAGTTCTGATATCGCTTCCCGCGTCCACTTATTTCTTTAAATATGATTTATCGAAATTTTGATATATTGTAACTTTCTTAAGTATAGCCAAGTCGTTTCTCTGATATTTTTCTTTCGGTACACTCGTGTGCAAACCCACATGAATTCAAGTTTTTTTTAGCTTAGAAATATGATTCAATAATCATATGTTGCCTCTCATTGATGTCGCTGAAATAAAATTCCTACACTCTTCATTGCTCAAATTTGCTACAAACAGAGGAAAATTCACAAAAAAACTCTTTCATTTTCATTTCATTTCTTTTGGTTTTTCATTTTTTAGTTTTTTCTAATATAAAAATTTGTTTCGTAGTTGTTCATGATCCATTTTCACACCTCTACAATACCATACTTGGAGCTTATTCTCCTTGTTAGATTTTGAATTTTTTATTAGAAGAAATGATTGTTCATCAAATTAGCTACACTAGGGAGCTTCTGAACCTTTATTTTGTTAATAAGGATTTTTTTATTAGAAAATTGTTAAGATGATTTTATGTAGGATTTTTCTTTGGAACAAGAAAATTTGTAGCAGACGCACATTTCTCATTAGCCTATTATCTCCCATCACTGTTATTCACCCTTCACATTTTGAGAGCCTCATTTCTTATAACTTTGCAAGATAAAATTTATTAAAATCTTGATATAAAATGAACATTCACATGCTTATCCTATTTTACTCTTATGTTGAAACTATTGTATAATTAGTCTTGTTGGGTTTGTTTTTTTAATTTAATTTGGGCTTATCTTTCAACTTTTCCTTTCTTCATTTCACACTTTTAATGTTTATTTTTCAATTTACTTTTTTTGTGTTTGATTTTGATGAATTCACCATGATTTACCTGGATGGCCTTTTCCTCACCTAACAATGGTTGGCATACATGGTAAATATTTACTTTGTTTATTTCACTGAATTTCATTTATCATTAAAGGTATAACTTTATGGAACCATAAAGCCCTATTTCTTTAAATATTTTTCATGGAGGAAAACACATCCTTTCTAAGGATAGGTTTTACACTATCAATGAGAATATATATGGCTCTTTTCTAGGTCTGTCTTGGATAACAAACTCGACAAGATTTGGAGGCTCAAATCAAATAATAAACATTTCTTTTCAAACTTGGAGGAAATATCGAAGCCTTTCAGTGAGCTCGTGATGGATTTCTTTACCTACTCTTTGGCCCTATGTGACCTAGCCTTGTGTGGGAAGCTCCAATACATAGGTGTAGCCTAACCCAAGTGTCTTATTTATGAAAAATAAGGAAATGATTCAACAACCATTATAGTTTCATTAATTTCCCAAGTCAACTTGGTGATAATTAATTGTAACATAGGTTCTCATCTTCATATGGAAAAAAAAAATGTTCGTTCGAAGAAATATAGCTTAACAAAAGGCTAACATGGTATAATAGTGTCATTACTTGTGAAAACTTAGACTTGTATTTTACTTCTTGGAAGGTAAAAATGGAGATCCTACACTCAACTAGTTACTTAAGTGTTTGGGTGATGTGACTGATACAATGAGAATGAATTTTCTTTCTTACTCTAGGTCGTACTTTTCCCTCTTCCAAATATCTAAAATTCATCTTAGGTAAAATGTTACCAAATAGTGTAAATATGTGCAATAGTTATCCCCCTCTACTTGTTCAACAAAATAAAAATATCATGACGATAGCACTCAATATTTTATGGGTTGGGAATCCTCCAGAGCCTAACAAAGGAAATTATGGGAGGGAATCTATCATCACAAACCCTAAGAAAATTGTTGAAGGTTGGATACCAACCCCAAAGATAAGGATTACCCTCCTCGTGACATGGGTGTTATTCCTATTACTACATGCCTTTTAAACTCTTCTATGCAAGCCAACTCACTTTTAGTTTTATTGTGATGTTTATTATAGGTTTTACCATAAATTTTATCGTAGCCTCATGTTAATTTTCACTTTAATTGATATGTTGCTAGGTTACCATGCTTTCTATACTAATTTTTGTGATTTCTAACCCCAATAGTGCAAAAGAGTTAATTTTCACTTTAATTGATATGTTGCTAGGTTACCATGCTTTCTATACTAATTTTTGTGATTTCTAACCCCAATAGTGCAAAAGAGACAATCGACCCTAATCACAGAATGGAACACCCAAAATAAAAAACACATACCAATTACCTAGAACCCATTGATTGAATAAAGATTATATCGCCAAGCACTCCTCAATAAGTCAAGAGAATCCAACAAATCTATTTTAATAGGAAGAAATTATGATTTCCTGGGATGGAAAGGGATTTGGTCATGAGTGTCAAGAACACTCTCAACTGCTTGCTAACATATATTTCTTCTCATTCCTATCTCAAACTTTTCCAAATTATTAGCTATATATACTGTACTATTAGATAATTTTATTCATAATAATTCCCAAGATGAAAGGTAACCTACTTAGTAGGTTTATTGCTCAAAGCCACTTATCCCACAATACAATGAAACTATTAATCTACCAACATCTACCAGCATGTAAAATTCATGGCACAGAGAGAGTTATGAGACATCATACTGGGGAAGACTTACATTCATACTCCAAAGGCTCTTTTTCTTCTTCATCTTTAGCATCTTCACCATCCCGAACACTTTTTGGCTTCTCCTTACTAGGAACAGGAACAAGTAGTACAAAACCCTCTAGTTCTAAGCATCATTTGCAAGAAATCATGAATTATATATATATATATATATATTATATATTATATATATTTATATATATATATATTATATATTATATATATATATATTGTTTGCTTGAAATAAAATTATATCGTAAACACAAATATCAATACCTCAATACAAAAATACAAAAATATTTAATATATATATTCACAAATTCACATCTACTTCTTAAACTGTAAAATAAAAGCCTCATACAACATGGCACGTACTTAAAAATCATAGGTAAAAATATAAATATCTCTCAAAGTATAAAAACATCCTAACAAAATCTCATCTAAGTAACATGTTTTATGACTGTTCAAAACATATTTATGGCAAGATACACAATCCTTATTTTTAGATGGGCAAAAATTCACATATATAAGCCTATTTTGGAAGAAATAAATTTGTTATTTGACTAATCTAAGGCCCAAAGTAATATTTCTTCATGGCTAATCAAGGGTAAAAAAAATGATTGTAATAATATTCCAATTAACAAAAGGCAAATAATCATTTTACCTTCATAGAAATTGCATTTAACAACTTTCCTTAAAACCAACCAAACGTAACATGTTAGAATCAATGAATGTGATGCATGAAAGTAAATAAGTAAAATCCTCTAACTTTAATTTTAAAAGCATTTATTTTACAAGGAGAATTATATATTATAACAGAGATAATTAGAACATGCAAATGAAATGAAACTATATAAATATCCATTGATGACCAGAACAGGTCAAAGGGAATGCAAAGTACAACATATCAAAAAGGAAATAAGGAGAGTCTAAAATTCATCTCCTAAACAAGAAATATAAAATCACATGCTAAGAGAAAAACATTATTGTGATATATATCAAATATAGTCAGGTACATGGTACAAATTTGCAAAAAAAAAAAAAGAATAGAAGCACTAGGAAAGGAATATCAATCAGGATCATCTTTAAGATCAGGAATGGTTGTTCACCTAAAAAACCTCTCTAATCATGTACTCTATAGAATGGCCTATTCTTATGATGGATTATGTAGAGAATCATAGTGGCCTCCATGCGTTATAAAAGGAGATACAAATTAGGTGGTTAAAGGAGGCTTCATAAATTTACTAAGACTAGTACAAACGAATGCTTTCACTCGTACTGAAACTTTCATTACCATTTTATTCATAGAAGAATAATGTTCTATTTCCCTCTAAGACTTTCAATAATAACCTAATGATGTTGACCATCAAAAGGTAAGTTTTAAGTGAGCATATAAAGTAAATAATGATTGTATAGGTCATTGAAGCCATCTTTTATAATTGGCACATATTACAATTAACTAAAAACACTCAAAATGATAAAAGTATCCACGTAGTATCAATTTTTCGTAGCTACATGGAAACAATATTTTTACATAGAAACAACGACTATGACAATAGGTACGAGATAAACACTAAAATACAAATTTCTTGATACTCAAATCTTATGGTTGTTCTCCAATAACACAAACATATGTTTAATAACAATACATGTGATATTTTTCTATGCACAGAGCCTAGATATGGTATGTTGAAGAAAAAATTATCATGAGAAGAGGAGAAAAATGTACCTAACATATATATCCAACCCATAGCCGACACATGAACACTTATCATTCATTTCTTCAACGAATAAAAGAAATGAAAAAATGTTATTTTTTCTACTTCCTCTGATCATCCCATTCTGAACCTTCTAATCTTGTTTAAACCCTTACTTGGACGATCTTTGAGAAGTATGTCTTCATAGGCCTTCAATGGATAATGACAAACATGAGACTCTCCCAACTAGTATTTCTTTCCATTGCCTTCACTCTCTTCAATTTTTCCAGCATATTTGATAGAAGAAAGCAATGTATTTTAGGTTTCCAAAGCCTAACAAATTATTATCCTCACCCTCTTCATTTTTTCCCACAAAAGGTAACATTCCTTAAAGAAACACCCTCTTTGTCCACAACCTTACCATCAACACAATTATGTTGTGAATATACGAGATACTTTCATTTGATATAAGAACCAAGACACCGAACCTGTAAATGTGTTGAACATGTTAAAAGTGAAATAGGTTTAGATATTAAATTACTCATGAAATTTGCATGTACATGTTAGATTTTTTAGAGAAACTAAATAAAAAAAATATTCAAACAAACTTGAAGTGGAAGAAGTGACATAGTATTACACTTTTTAGGTTCCCTCCAAGTATAGTGTGTACTTCTTCTTGAGATATGATAGCCTTTTTCTTAAGACTTACGAGTATTCTCCTTAATCCACTTAGAGTAAAACAAATTTTGGTAACATTAGAGTGAGATAAGATGAGGTAACATTATTAATTCCAATTGGAATGTATGAATCAATCTACATAAAAGCACAATCCTTTTCATCCAACTTTCTTTTTTATTACACATAGTAACTAAAGTACTTGGTTGGAGAACCTTGCACCTTTCCACAAATAAAAAATATTTAAAGCTGTAGCATCCTTTGGAGTATTCCTATTATGGAGGCATTGTATTTATGAAGTCGATTTCAGTTACCTGCATGTTTTGCAACTAATAAAACATAACTTGTGCTTATAGGACCTACAAAAACTTGAGGGAATAAGTCATCTACATGTTTAGTCCAACCTATTGGTAGTGAAATGAGTTAAATCTTCTTCTAAAGTTGTAAACAAAATGTCAAATAGCCAGGATGGTGATATTCTTCCTTTAAATTGACAATTGCACAATACACAATTCCCACATTCGAGAAAAATAATATGAAATAAAACATAATATGCAGGAATATTGACAAAGGAAGCATAATTTTTCTTAGATAAATAGATTGCAGAAAAGTTTGACTTATTAAGAAGATATGATCCTGAGAAATGTTTTTGTTTTTAGGACACTTTCCACACTAAGAGTGAAAAGTCTCATTTGTTCTAAAAATGGTTCATGAATTATGTCCAAGGGGTTAGTTTGTACAATTATCACAAAAGCTATTGATAATTACAATAGTTTAGTGCGAGTAGTTGTCCACTTCAAAATAAACCTAGGTGAGTTGCACTAGTCTAAACGAACAAGTTTACTAAAGATGTCATCTACAAATATGGGTAAGAATCACTTGGGTTTCCCCATGAGGTGTTCCTTAGAAATGAATTGGTGTATGGGCTCATCTTAGCGAATGCTTTTCATTAGAAATATTTGTTAAGGATTGGAAACATCAAACATATGTGTTTCCTTTTCGTGGATGAGATTTTATTTGAATCTTGTTGAAAAAGTCTTTTTGGACGATCCTCACCAATTTACTAATATGTTGTCTTAAACTGAGATGGACGCTAGATTACAAACTACATATGCAACAATATCAGTGAGAAAATAATAATTGATGTATGTATTTGGTTTGAAACTTTCTTTACGAACCAAACTATTAGTAGCCAAATCCATCTTCATAATTACTATGCGAGTATCATTAGTTTTCTTATCTACAACAAACATGTTCATTATACTCCTATCCACTTGAACACATGTCCTATCACTCTGTAATGCCCCATTATAATAATATTAAAATTAAATAATAATAACATATAAATAAAATAACAAATAATGAAGAAATAAATAAAAAAATTAACAAAGAAATAAATAATAGAGAAAAGATAACAATAAGTTACTAAAACCAAAAAAAAGAAAGAAAATATAATAATAAAGAAATAAAATGATGAATAATGAAGGAAAAGAAATAATAAATAAATAAAATAAAAAGAAATAAAATTTGGCATAATGATACATGGATTGTGCACATGTAGACCCCTTACCATTTCTAGAATAGTTGGTTTTGTTGAATGGCGAAAAGGGGAGGTGACAAGCATTCATTCATTTGCAGATTATTTGAAGAAGGGAGTGCTAGAAGACAAAGGGCACTAGCTATAGTAAGTTGATTGAGGGCTTGGGGGTGATATTTGTAAGAAATATTTGTTGCAGCTCATCTAAAATTGGGTGGAGAGTCGTCCCCAACACTTTGTTGCGCTTAGTAAGATCTGGATAGCGTTAAAAATAGTAAATCACCAATATGATCTATTTTCCTTCTTCATTCTCCAATTATGTTTCTCTACTAATGTTTTCTTTTTAAATTCTATGTTAATGAGTTGAAAGTTTTTGTAGATAACATGGATTGATGCAATTAGTTGTATATTTTCATTTTGGGTTGTTACACATTGGTGTCCCCTTTTTCTTTTTGTTACCGAGGTTATAACACAACTTCATCACAATTGAAAAAAATATAAGGGAGATTATAATGAAAATTAATCAAAATTGAAAAAATCAATGTCAATCTCAAATTGTTGTTCTAAAGAATTTCCACATTCTTGAAAATTATCACCAGTTGAGATATTTGTAACAAATCATGTAGCCTCTTAAGGATTTCTAATCTTGGTCTTTGAAATTATTGGTACCCATTCGCAACAATTCATTTTCTCTGTCATAATGTGTCTTGAATAAAACATCTAAACCCTAATGATTATGAACACTATAATCCTTTTATTCTTTTTCTTTTATATCTCACATATAGAATACATGATGCACTAACATATTAAAATAATGTTTAGAGATGGAGATAAATGAAAAGGCTATTGGGAAATTGAGAGAATTCATGTATGGCTTTTTAAGGAAAGCTAAATCTTATTTTTCTTTTGCATCAATAGAAGTACCCAAGAACTATAATTTATCCAAGACCTTTCTCGAATAACTTTTGTTGTAATACCTATAGTTGGTAGTTTGATTTCACATAGAGTTAGAATTAAAACAACATGTCCAAAGAAAAGATGGAATTATAAGAAAAACTGAAAAAACAAACCACTGGAATAAAAAATATTTTCCCACAAACTAACCAACGGTTAAATGCGAAAAAAACTCGAATAAATCCTAAGTAAAATTATCCCATGTAGGCTATAGGAATAAATCTCCCAAAAATACTCTTGAAATTAGTGAATATCATTAGGCCTGAAATATACAGTTAACATTGTGCTACTCCAATCACTCCAATAATAAGTTTGACTTACATCACTAGGTAGATACAATTTCCAAGGAAGACACACCAATATCAATCAATACCAAATATCACAACTCCATTCAATGAATTCCATTCTCTTGATCCTTGCGCATTAATTTTCTCCACAATGCACTCACGACAATACCATGCCCCTTCTGGTAAATGAGCAACAACCAAGCCAGTTGCATCTGCGGCAACAGCAACAACAACCAAGCCAGTTGCATCTGCAACACCAGCAACAACCAAGCCAGTTGCATGTGCAACACCAACAACAGCAACAAAGCCAGTTGCATCTGCTGCAGCAACAACAACCAAACCAGATGCATCTGCAACCCCTGCAGCAGCAACCAAGTCAGGTGCATTTGCAACAACAACAAAGCCAGATGCAACAATAATAGCAACAAAGCCAGATGCATCTGCAACAACAGCAGCAACAACAAAACCAGATGCATCTGCAACAGCTGCTACAACAACTAAGCCAGATGATGTATCTGCAACAGCTGCTGCAACAACAACAACAATCAAACCAGTTACACCTGCAAAAACAGCAGCAGCAGCAAAGCCAGATGCATCAACAAAAGCAGCAAACAAGTCAGCTGCCGAAGCAGTGGCAGCAACCAAGCCAAACCCTCCAGCAGCAGCAGCAACCAATCCAACCACATCTGTAAAAAAAACAGTTGCATCAGCAGCAGTGGCAGCAACCAAACCAGGTGCAGCAACAAAGCCAGACACATCTTCAAGAACGTCAGCAGCAACAACAGGAGCAGCAACAACCAAGCCAACTGCAACAGCAGCAATGGCAGCAGCAACAACAGCCTTCGCAGTAGGGACAACAGGAGCAGAAGGAGACGCCACAAACACTGGTTTCCACACTTGCCCAAAGTTCAACCTACCGACCAAACCAAGGCATAAGTTATGCCACGTTCGCAAAAACAGAAACAACGAAAGCGGCAAGATCGACAGTCAAAAGCGGTGGCTCCAGCAGTTGAAATAGATTTGTCCAATGTCAATTTCCAAGTCAATCCAGAGCACAGCAACCAAAAAAGCAACAAAGACTTCTTTCAGATGTTGGACAAGCACCTGCTCAATCTCAATTACTAGCTCAGAGAAGACCACAGGTTATGGCAAGTGGCCACCAACAGCTCAAGCATTCCGTCCTTCTCAATTTTCAACTCACCTACAAGACCAACAACAAAATTCACAGTCACAACTTATGCCTCTAGCAACTGGCAAGCTTTTCCCCCTTCTCAATTTTCAAATGAGGGAGATTAGCAGCTGCGAAAGCCGCAGCCAAGAGGAATGCTTTTTCGAAATTGGACAAAGTTTCTCCCCCTTCTCAATTTTCAAATCAGGGACAACATTGGGAGCAAAATCCACAGCCATATAGTGACCTCAGCAACTGGACAACCATTTCTACCTTCCCAATTTCCAAATCAAACCATAACACCTATATCACTTGACCAGCAACAACAGCCACAAAAAAATGCCTTCAGGATTTAGATCAGCATTTCCCCAATTTCAATTTCCAAATCAAATGTCTTTTGAAGATCCACAAGGAATAGAACCCGCCCCTACTGAAGCTTCATCAAAGGCTTCATTGACATAAACAAAAACCTGCCGACATTTCTGTAAATAGCATATCATGAATTTCATATGATATATATTCAGTATTGTGTAATGGACTAGACGGAAATTTTTAACATTTATTTTTCTGTTTCTTTTTTAAATTAATGTTTTTGCATGTGACTAGAATATATATATATATGTTCTAGTGACATACATCCGATGTATTGGTTTCCATGTTGCGCTTAGAAGAATTGTTTTTCATTAACATAAATGAGTCTACAAATAAGTCAAGCCATCCATGTGATACCGTTTTGAAATGTATAGATAATAATGACGTATCGTTTCAATACCATGAAAGATTCAAATCTTTGTGTTTCTTTATCACCATTTTAATTTTTTTTTGTATAACCATAAGTGTGAGAAGAATAGGTTGAGTTTGAGAAACAATTTGACAAGACATATGTGTAAGAGAAGCTCACATGTGTGATCAAACTTTGATTTGCATTTATATAGCTATTTGACTTCAGATTTGCCTACAGTTTTTACAGAATTAACCAAGTGTTTTCCACAACAAAGGATATACATGTGAGGGTTCACCATGTCGCCAAATTTGACCATGAGTGGGATGTTTGACCAACATTGGATTTTGAGTATTTTTATTGGTTTTACCAACATTGACTTGTTGTTTCATGAGGTTTGGCTGAATCATTATTTGACTTAAATTATTGGCAAGAATTTCAAAATAAATTGTTGATTTGTAAACCTTGATTAATGATTAGGTTTCCAAGGGTAGAATTAGTGTATCTATTATGCATGACTTTTTCTCATGATATTTATTGTTTGTGTTGCATTTACTATTAAGATTGTATTTATTGTTTCAATGTGTTGCATATTGTAATCTATTACAATGATTATGTGTCGAATGTAGCATAAATATTATCTAATGATGATTCAGAAATGTGCATAAAAGATTGTGTAATAATAATTATCATGATGGTTAAATAGATGTAATTTGGTTGGTAATTGTACTAATTATTTTTGGTTGGTAATTGTAGTATTTATTTGGTTGATGTAATTATTCAATGATACCGGTGGCATAAAATATTGTGTAAAATCATCATGAAATAATTATTTGGTTGGAAATTGTATTTTACTGTGCTCGTCATAGAATTTCAACATGGTTTTAGAGCTTTGTTGAAAGTTGAACTATTCAAGTCAACCTAAGAGACAATATTCAACAACTTTATTGGTTTTTTGATTTCATGTCAAAATGATGCCAAGTCTTAACTTAGAACACAAGTTGGATGGTGCCACCAATTTTAGATCATGGAAGACCAACATAATCCTTGCCTTGGAAGAAATTGATCTTCACAATCATGTGAATGAAGTCATTCTAGAGCCAAAGCGAGCTAAGGAGAAAGTCCAATATAAGAATAATAAAAGAAACACTAAGAGAATCTTGATAGATTTGATAAAGGATCACTTGATTCCACATGTTGTTGAGTTGAAGACTACCAAAGAACTATATGATGCCTTGGTGGGATTGTATGAGAGTAACAACACTAGCAAGAAACTAAGATTGAGGCATCAACTTTGTAGTGTCACAATGACTAGATCATATTTTGTTGTCTCTTATCATATGAGATCCTCTTAGTTGAGATATAAACGTATACCCATTTGAGATAACATTGATGATGCATAGCCTGTTACAATGACTCAATTGATTTCCTTCCTCATGGGATCTATTTGTTCAGGGAATTTTTGCACAAGATAAGTTGCCAACGTTTGAAAAAATATAGACTAATTGTGCCTAAAGGGAGGCCAGACTGTTGTCAAAGAAAAACTTGTAGAGACCTCACAATGAAGCAACTCAAGCCCTTATAGCTCTTGCAAGGAAAGGAAAAGTAAGAATACACTTAGGAAAGTTTGATAAGAAGAATATAAGTAAAGCAATTGCTCCAATTTAAGATCAAAATAATAAGGATATGTCAAAGATTAAGTGCTTCAGTTGTCATGATTTTAGGCACCATGCATCTCAGGGTCCTTAGCATAAAAGTAAGAGGAAGCAACATGCATCAATAGCCAATGTTGATGATGATGATAAGCACTGACCATAGAAGAATTCAAAGGAATATTTGTTTTCCTCCATGCTTTCAGCCACTATAACCAATAATAGTGGTATTTGGCTAGTGGACAATGCCGCATCTAGGCACATGGCAAGTTTTCAATATTTTGTTAACAATTTGGTAAAGAGGGATTTAACATTGCACATGGAATTTCGAGAGAAAACCAAGTATCGAATGACAGGAGTTGGGATAGAGTCATTTCAATTGGATTCTAGATATTCTCTTCATGTGAGAGATGTTTTGTTTGCACTAGAATTGAACAAGAAGTTGTTATATGTCTCAGCGTGGAGAATAGATGTTACATAGTTGCATTTCCCATTGGTCAGGTTCTTGTATCACCCAAGGGCTTGAGAATAGACTTAGCAAGAATGATTGGTGTTGAAGAGGCAGGGATGTAATTATTATGATGTCTATCACATGCATTGATACATGAAAGTATCACAGTAGAGTCAATGGACCTACCTAGAGATGTTACTATGACAAGGAAGAGGCCAACATGGCTTCATGACACCTTGTGGGATGCAGAAGGACATGCAACTCTTCAAGATACTTTCAAGGAGAGAAGAATACTAGAGAGGTGGTCAAGATATATGGAATTTATGAGACACATCATTCATTCTAGGCCTTATAGTTATGAGGAGGAAAAATGTCAACAGGTTTGGAAGGATGCCATGATGGAGGATTATTAGTCCATCATGACGAATAATGTGTGGGATATAGTTCAGAGACTAGAGGAAAAGTGTAAGCTGACTTGCAATTGGATTTATAAGACCAATAATGCAACATATAAGAACATTAAGAAGTAGTAAGTGAGGTTCGTGTAAAGAGTGTTCTCCCAAAAAGAGGGAGTGGACTATAATGAGGCAATTTCTCGAGTTACGAAGTACACTTTTATTTGTACTATTGTTTATCTTTCTTTTATTATTAGTGAGAGACTACATTAGACAGATGTAAAGATCACGTTTCAGAATTGTGTGATAGAGGAGGAAGTGTACATAAAGCAATCTTAGGGCTTTGAGGTGCATGGGAAGGTGTCCATTGTTTACAAATTAACGAAGGGTTTGCACCAACTCAAGTAGGCACCTACGACATGGTATTCTAGGATTAATGAATACTCGATGTGTTTCAGATTCATGAAGAGTGATGCATATCCTGAAATTTGCTTCATGGTTATTGATGGTGATCCTTTGATCTTGGTGTTCTATGTCGATGATTGTTTCCTTACTGGGGTAGAGAGGTCCATTATTGCGCTGAAGGGGGAGCTGGCCTCAAGTTTAAGATAAAGGATATTGGCATGATGCATTATTTCTTGTGATTGGAGGTGTGGCAGAGATAAAATGAGATATGGGAAGTACACTTCAATTTTTTTAGGAGATTCAACATGATGGATTGCAAGTCCATGATTACACTTATGATGATAAATAAAAAGGATATGAGTCGTTACACTTTAGATTCAGATTTGGTGGAACCCACAATGTAAGGTTAGTTGATTGGATCCTTATGTACCTAGTTAACACCACGTTGGATGTTTTATTTTTATTAAACACCTTGAGCTTGTATATGGTTGAGTCAAGGAATGTGCATTAAGTTGCAGTAAGGCATGTGTTAAGTTACATAAGTGGTATAGTTAGATATGGTTTGATATATGAATCAGGTGGTGAAGTGAGTTTGAAGGGATATACTAATTCAAATAGGGTTATGAGTGGAGAGGATGCATATAGCATCTGGAGGTGCTACTTTAGCTTGGGATCAACTATGCCTTACTGGTTTAGTATGAAGCATACTTCTGTCACTCTCAGTGAAATAGAGACAAAGTATATCATAACTAGTGCTACAAGTTAGGAAGTACTATGGCTTTAGAAGCTGCTTGCAGAAATATTTTATTCAAAGTTAGAGATGATCTTTGTACATTGTGATAATCAAATTTTTATTAAGGTTTCAAGGAATCTAGTATTTCATGATGGGTCGAAGAAAATTGACATCTCACTTCATCTGAGAGATGGTGTAGAAGGGAGAAGTGAAGCTCTAGTACATATCCATGGATGAGAAGTTTGCGGGAATTCTGATAAAGCCTTTGCCTAAAGTGATTTTTGTATACTTTAAAGACAAGCTTGGCGTGATGTACAATGTCTCCTTCTTATAGAGGGGATGCTGACGTTTATGCAATATTAGGTAGATATTCTCCCATTGGTTCATGTTGATTTGACCAGTGTAAGAATTCTACATTCAGCCACGTATCCATGCTAATTTAGCTAGGATTGAATCTCCAAGGGAAACTGCAACATAGGGAAGACATATTCCATTGGAGCCATGTTGATTTAGAATCCATAGGGCCATGATGATTTGACAAGGGAAGAATGAAACATTCACCCAAAAAAGGCATGTTGATTTAGGTGGGTCGTGTTGATTTGGACAAGGGTAAATGTCTCAAGGGAAAAATTTCTCCTACGAAGCCATGTTTATTTAGGCAGGTCATGTTGATTTGACCAGGGGAGATTAATACATTTACCCATGGAGCTATGTAGATTTGGCTAGGGGTAAATGGAAAAAGTTACTCACGTTTACTTCCTTGGGATGGAGTGATATATATAAATACAATTCCATGTGAGGAGACGCTACATTAACATTGCAAGGTCATGAAATTTCCTAGTGGAGGAAAAATGTTACCTTAGGAGAATGCCTTCCTCACTGAGAGGTAGCGTTGATTTTTTTTGTAGGATTGAGAGGTATTCTGGTATGACTAAAGGGTCTCCAAGTCGGCCCTAGATAAATTTTTATTTCATTGAGACAAGTCAACAAAGGAAAAGTCAATTTGACCATCTAGTGAATGATGTATCCAATGGGTTGTCACACCCCTTTGACATGTATAAATAAATTATGTGATTTCTCATTTGAACAACAAGCATTGGATAGTGTATGATTTGGTCGTGCTTTCATTATCTATTGGGAAACTTAATTGGAATCCAAATTCACTAGAGGATCATCATGAAACCCAAAAGTTTTGTGTTGAGAGCCATGGGTCCTTGGAAAGTCACGTGGCATCATTTCATCATGGGAACCTTTAGCACCCTAGAATTATACCCTACATTTTTCATGGGATGATCAGCATTGATCAACATGCCCCGGTTGACTTAGCAGGGATCACATGGCTTGGCAATTCATTCACGAACTAGATTGGGCTTTTCTAGCCTTTGTAGACAAATGGGGGCATGTACCATCTTCAATGCCCTCAACGTTGGAGTAGAGACAAATATTTAGACATTGGAGATCCACGAGACCTAGTCTTTTCCCAAAACCATATTTGGGGGTTCACAACATGATCTTCACTTAGACATAGGGGCAGATCCCTCCATCATGATTTTAGAGGCCCTCTACATCACACATGGCACGACTTGGATTTAACACCATTCGCTTGAAGCCCTACACATGCATGGAAACAAATTTCTGAGCCTCCTTTATGACATTGGTCATTTATTCACATTGGTTACTAGGTCAATTTGTGACCTAGAGGTGTTTCTTTCCAAACACTTCATGATTTCAGGGCCTTCTAGGCATAATAAACATGTTAGGACTCATATATGTTGGAGAGATGTCATTTCATCTCTCATCACCACTCAACTTGGGATTTTTAGCCTCCTTAAAGAGACTCACACTTCTTGTTCTCTTTGATTATTATATCATTAGATGCATTTTAACATTTGGAGGCAAATTTTGGATATATTTTGGAGCTATTTATTGGCATAATGCATGTATTTACTACATAATTTTCTTGTAAGTACTTCTAATTATTGAATGATCTATTTCCTATGTCTAATATATGGAAATATTGATTCTACATGATGATAAAGTTTTGCCCTTATTTTTTGAAAACCTTTTATTTGATTATCTCTTAGAACCTCTTCTCATAAAGATCCATTATTCCTAGAGGTGGGTATATGCTCTAAGGGCATCAAATTTCAGCCTCCCTAAGAAGAAATTTGCACTATCTTTAACATATTTAACTTCGTATACCCAAGGGATGAGGCAATAGTCCAAGTCATTGTTCATCAATAACATTTTTCTTCCATCTTTTCTTCTTGTGAAATTTTGGTTCTTTCAAGGCTAGAGGAGGAACTAGTTCTTAGATAAAAGTTCTAGGGGAAGGGTTTTTTATGATTTGAGAGCCTAAAATCTAAGTCGACTTGGTTTTTCAAGAATCCTATCAGCTTAGTGGGCATACACTCATGTTTCATCCATATCTTCTTTTTCCCTCGGTGTTTCCCTTAAGAGGGAAAGTCTAGTTTTACTTCTGTCAACTTAAAGACTTATTTGAAGGTTTCATGAGCCTTGGCTTCGCTGATTTCATTGGAAAGGAACCTTTTCTCTTTGGGATTTTACCTTTCGAACTCCCATTATCATTAAATACATTAAACCCTAGTTTTTTCACCCCCCATTTTCTAGGTCTTTTCATAGAGAGCAAATTTCCTTGTTGGATATGTTCAACTTATATTTTGTGTCTCTCCTGAATGAGCCCTAGGGAGATATTAGTATACCTTAATTATAGCTTATCTATTTTATAATTGATATCTACCATTCTTACCAAGACTCCTAAAATGGGTAATAATCCATAATGAGCAAGGGGTATTGGTTGAGGTGACATTGGGTCTCTACCCCATTGTTGCCCCATTTTCTAGTCTATAGCTTGCAAGGTTTCCCTCTCTAAGACATAGTATATTTGGTGGAAATAGGCTCCAATAAAGGATAATCAAGTGCATCCAAGAAAAAAGGGAAGCTTCCAAGAAGGGGAAGAATTAGTGGAAAGGGGGTGAGGACAAAGATCCAACAACCAAAAAACAACAGTGTAAATATCCAAGGAACCAATCCAACCATTGTAAAAATGATAGTCATAGGAAGGAGAAGTGATGAAAGTTGCATCTAAAACAAAACCCAAAGAACAGAAAGAAATATACTAAGAAGAAAAATACCCCCACATATTTGAGTAATGAGGTGGAAATTGGGTGATATGCAAATGGGAAGATTATTTGAACATCTATGCAAGAGGAGGTGAATAAATGTAGGCTTCTGAAATAGGAAGAGAATGAAAGAACCTCAATCTTCAATATTAAGATATATGTTAAGGAGAAAATATTGATACTTTGTTTGAATCAATATCATAGGTGAATATTGTTGTAGCACAATTGGTCAAAATAATAATAGGCTTCTGAAATTGGAAGAGAATGAATCAATATCACAGGTGAAAATTGTTGTGCCAGAATAAATTAATATAACATAAAACAAATGCAATATATAAAATAAATAAATACATTTTTATTATTAAATGACTCAAAACAAATGCAACATTTAGAATAAATAAATATTTTGTTATTATCTACTGAATAAATGAATGCCTGATTACAACCTCTCATAACAGTGTGCCTAAATAAGGTGAATTAAATTCTACCCTAACATTAATTAAATGCATCAAGCATGAATTTAGTTTCGTCCATGAATTTAGTTTCGTCCACCCATGTTCAAATCCTATAAGAATGGTATTCACCCTAATATTATGGAAAACATGAGTTTAGTTGCATCAAGCATGAATTTAGTTTCGTCCATGAATTTAGTTTCGTCCACCCATGTTCAAATCCTATAAGAATGGCATTCACCCTAATATTATGGAAAACATGAGTTTAGTCCCATCCACCCATGTTCAAATCCTGTAGGAGTGACATTGACTGTACTTTGTGTCGGAAACTTGTTCATATAGAAAACCGATGCAGAACCCAAGTGTTCAAGGGCTAAAGGGCAATTCAGTAGTGGAAATCTAGCATCGAGGGCTAAAGACACTCCAAGAGTTAAGAGATGAAAAAGATGAAGAACGCTGCATGGGCAATTTGAACGCAAAAAACTGCCATGTTCAGTATCAAACCCTACATTTTCTGTATTTTGTTATGTTTTATAATTTGTTTCATTTCAGTACTTCGCAGTTCATCAATATTTTTACGTTGCTATCTATGTCCTTCGTTCTGCTGCGTTTTGGTTGCCACATGGTTCGAGAATTTTTTTTTATTGTATCATCATTGAAAATTTTGGATGTCCTAATATTGTGTTACCTGCTTTTGTTAATTTTATTTTCCCTGCTTTTGTTACAGTGTGGAGTGATCAACCTGCCAACGCAGATATTGGTGCTATCAAACTTTGACAAACCAGGCCAACTGACGGGCATGATTTTCCCAAGGGTATGTTGGAATTTTAAGATATGCAGTGCGAATCTGATTTCCTTTCCCCAATAAAAATGACACATTCTGATTTTTAGGATTCTGTTGCTATCACGCCACAGTTGCCAACTCATCTGCTTCTTCAATTGCCAGCTCAGAGCAGACCACAGCTTACGGAAACTGGCAACCAACAGCTACAAGAAATGCCTTTAGCAACCTGTCAATTTTCAACTCAGCTACAACACCAGCAGCAAAATCTACAGCCACGACTAATGCCTCTAGCAACTGGACAAGCTTTCCCCCCTTGTCAATCACAGTCACAAACACTGCCCTTTGCAACTGGGGAACCATTTCTCCCATCTCAATTTTCAAATGAAACCATACCGCCACCTATATCACATGGCCAGCAACAACAACAGCCACAAGCAATGCCTTCAGGATTTAGGTCAGCATTTGCCCCATCTCAATTTTCGAATCAAACTGTACCACTGTCAATGTTACTTGTCCAGCAACAGCCAGAAGGAATGCCTTCAGCAATGGGACAAGCATTCCCCCACCAATCCCAAGGTCAAGATCCTGGTTACCAAAGTTACGGAAATAATGTACTTTGATTATCATGATATCAAAAGATAGGCCGTAGGATATTGGCCTTTTTCTTTAATAAACATATTATTAGTCCCTGCCCTTCCGGGCTGGCAGGGACTATAGTAATCGATCTGTAAGGCTAGCATTATTTTGGCACGATAATCCACCAAACTTATATAACTTAAAACAAAGTTAGCTGATATGACACGAAAACCAACACGATATTTTATATTTTCTTATTCCTTTAACCAATGAGCGGATTTTCCATCTTATTTGGCCTCAAAACGAGGCATACGGGCAGTTATACGGGCTCAAAAGTTAGGACAAGTGAACATTTGACAGTTTCATGAACTCAGTTTCATGAACTAATGAACTAATGCTATGTTTGCATTAGCATTAATCTCGTAACATTTACTGTTAACCAAACTAACAAAACTTATGTACTTATGTTAAACCATAAGCATGGCGGCCCTGTCGTGTCAAACAATCCCAGTGCCGTGTCAAAACCCTAATTTGCATGAGAAATGCCGTGTCAAAACGGTAATTTGCATGAGAACAACGGCCTGCCTTAAATTTCTGTGGCCTGCAAAGAACCCCTGCTTCTGTGGCGTGGAAACTCCAGCACTATGGCCTACAAATAACCCCTGCTTCTGTGGCGTGGAAACTCCAGCGATATGCAAGGTACTCAGAGAAAACAAGCCGATATTAGAATACTATACACGCAAATATTAGAATACTATAAATTGCTTTTTCTTTTAATCTGTGCAGATCGATCAATCTGATATAATGATGCATTCCTTCATTCCTGTTGTTTTTACATCAGGACAACTCGGATCGTTCTACTGAGGTAGACAATAATACAGATGCAAAAATCAAGAAATTTCCCTAGAGCACAAGCCTTTACGACTTCTTTCTGTTTTAATCCGTATGCCTAACTGGAGGAGTAATCTCAGAGAGATGTAATAGCGTGGTTAATGGTGAATATGCTCGACACAATGATTTTAGTTTCTTTGTGAGTTTCATTCCAAAATCAATTCTGAGTTATGTAATTTTTTTTTGTCCTTCTTT
>APFE030313581.1:37690-62833 GCA_000404065.3 Pinus taeda | reverse complement strand
AGATGTCTCTACAGCATGAATGTCGGCGGAAAGTTCGGGAGGAGAAGATTCACCTGTCGGGGAATCAGGTAAGGTGATAATGGGAGAAGAATTCTTAGAGGATTTCTTCTTGCCATTAATGCACCTTCCTGTATGCCTAAAACACTTCTCTCTGTTCAACCTATTGTAGATAGGTACATATTTTATGGCTTGGAGAAGTGGTATCTTCACACATAAATGTTTCAATTCTCCTAGGAGTTCACTCTCTTCTGGGGTAGGTTGGATTGTCAGTGATAGTCTCTCAGGAAAGGGTGGATTTTCTTTAGGTTCACTTTCCTCTTTATCTCCCTCAACCTCCCTAGGTGGAGGCTGGCTACCTAGGAGAACTTTCCTAGATCGTAAGTTAATTTCTTGAATCTCCACCGCATAAGTTGGGCATGATGGTTCCCCACTATACACTTGTTGATCCTATCTATTGTTCGGGTTTGGATTTGGCTAGGTAGGCATTTGGGGTTTCCTTGGTGGAGTAGAAGGTAATGGTTATGGTTGGGCATGTGGTGGAGGAAAAAGAGTGGGAGAAGAGTTATATTGGGGCCTCCACCCTGATGAGATGCGTTTCACTGAGGTTGTAGCTGAGCATAGGGTTGGAATGAATGAGCGGCTGGTTGGGCGTGATATTGAGATGTGAAGGACCAAGGAGGAGGTTTGGACTAGCTCGGATGAGCAGGGGGGCCCCAAGAAGGTATGGAGGTGACTTGGTTTAGGTGGTAGTATGCCTAAGATGTCCCTTGCATCCCCTGCTGGTATGGTCTAGGTCCATGTGGTGTCCTTTGGTTTATGTAATAGATCTGTTCAGTGACTCCTTCGGCCCCTTAGTACACAGCTGTAAGTCTAGGCAAGGAAGGGCACTTATCTGTATAATGATTTTCTTCACAGAATAAACAAACCTCTATAGAGTTCAATGGGCATTAATTCCTAGGATGCCTCTTGGTGCATCTCGGGAAAGAAATGGCCAAAGCCCTCTCTAATTCCTCTTGTTTTCTTTTGATATGTAAGGTATTCATTTGCATGGCAAGAGTCTACAACATCTCACTCTTGAAGTCTTCCAACATGTTTCCAATTTCACCTTTAATGGATGAATTGGAAGAAGAGGCACTGGCTATGGGTTGACTTCCCCTATGTTTCTTTCTCGCTGCTCTAGAATGGTTTCTAAAAACAGTCTCTATGTTCTCACAGGATAGTTGGTAGATGTTTCCCCTGGGAAGTAGATGGAGGGTGTCTAAAAGGTCTTCCTGAATTCCGCTAAGCAGGACCAACTTCAGAGACTCAGGGTCAAGTGTACACCTGACCCTTTTGTAATTAAACTAGAACCTCTCTTCATAGTCTTCCAGGGACTCATCACTTCCCATGGTCATCCGAAAGATTTCTTCTTTAGTATCTTTTGACCTACATTAGTCTTGATACTTGTTGTTAAAGGCCTGCTGCATTTCAGCCCAAGTTGTGATGTTATTGCCAGGTAATCCCATGAACCAGCGCAGTGTTGCATCCTTGAGAGTAGAAGGGAACAATTTCAATGTTTGCTCATCTTCTGCATAGTCATAAGTTCAATAGATGACAGCAAACTTGAACAAGAAGGTGTTAGGATCTTCTGTAGTCAGACCATGGAAATGAGGTAGGGCTGAAGGGCTTATATTCTTCATTTTGGTGTCCCATTGATCTCCCGAATGGGAAATGTACCCTCTATTCTTTCTCCATTTCCCCTAGCATTTCTATTTTCAGCCATTGGCTCTAGAGGAATGTTTTCTTCTTCTTCTTCCCCTATAGGTTCTTCAAATATGTCTGGCTATTCACCTAAGGGTTATTCTTGAACTCAGCCACTGAAGAAGAGAGAAGGTTGGTTGTGTGAAGCAGTGGGGGTGTTGGGAAAATTTTTTCTTGAGTTATCTCTATTCCTATGAGGCATGAAAGGAAATCTTTTTGGTTGGTTTTTTTTGTTTCTTTTTCTCCACACTGATATTACCTGCAAAAACTGAAATTGTTTGAACAAAACAAATTGCAACTAGCTGAAATGAACTTGCTGAATGGAAATTTGCAGAATTGAAAAGGAAAGAAAGGAAATGACTAGTATACTTTTGCCGAAATAAACTATTAGCAAAATGTTGCAATAGGAAATAGAAGAAAGCAGTAATTATAGAATACTCTAATGCCTCCCCGGAAACGGTGCCAAAAAAAGTTGTGAGTGCCAGTATTGTAGCAAGAATGCTAAAACTCCTGGGCTACCAACATTACTTTTATCAACTCGGTAGTTCATAACAAACTTGGAAGCGTCGGTGCTGTATGCACAAGTACTAGTTCTCACTTGCAGGTTGTCACTTGGTCAACTGACGCAAAATCACTAGGATCTCAAGCCAACTTCTATAGATCTCAGAAGAAGATCTATGTGTGATGAAAGAAAGAAAGATTACTCTACAAAAGCTATTCTAATTGTAGAAAGGGGAAAAAGACTGGAATGTAAAGCAAGACCTAGTAAACCCTAATTAACAAGATAATTCTACTTCTACCAAAAGCACTATGAAAATCATGAAAGAAATGCCATTACCTACTGAAGAAAGAAAAAAACATCTAACCATGCTAATTCTAGAAGTAAATAAGCAAGAAACATATCTTTGGATTTTTATGTATTTTTATGTGAATTGGACATGTATCTAATTTATTCTATGTGAGTGTGATAATGAACAGGTGGCACTGAAGGGTGGTTTTGTAGCTTGGGAGGATAAAAGATGGTATAGATGGGTCCTAAGAGGTCTTAGGTGGCCTTCTAAAGGCTTTACCCACACTCGTCCTTCAAAATAAAACCTACAGGGAAAACTACAGGAGGACATAGGGAAACTACAAGAGGAAAATAGGGAAACTATAGGAGGCTTATAGGAGGAGGCCAAGAGAAATTTCCGCTATTTTGAGGGTGTGAGAGTGGGTGGAAAAGGTGGATGAAGGTTGGAAGGAGATGTTAGGGTGCCTATGGTCTACCATGAACCACCAGGTGAGAGAAAGATGATTGGATTTTCTTAAGGAGAGAGGAAGAAGTTCTATGAAAAATGCAGGAAACGAAGGCAGAATTGAGGTGAGGTTTGGGAAGACCTATAGGGCATGGATGAAATGGAGGATGTGATTGCTGATAAGCTGGCCTACTTCTGGAAGAGATCCACTGCAAAGGAACTGACAGTTAACCGAGAAGATCAAGAAAATAATAAAATGAGTGCATTTAGGAAAAACAGAGTTTTGCATTAAAATGATCTAAACTATGACCTATTAAAGGAAGTGCTGAGAAATGCTGCAAGCAAGGAAAGTATGAAAGAGGAATATTGCAAATCAGGAAGTGAACATGATAAGGAAGATCTGAAGCAAAGAAACTTGACTATTAACTTAATAAAAGGTTGCAAACACTAGAAGTCCTATTAATGAGGAAAATCTGTGTTTTTGGGGCAGCAAGAGGGTCTTTGCCTCAAATCATGGTCCCAGAGGGAGGAAGAGAGGCCAAGCCACTATTGCTAGCCTTTTCAATCTTTTCTGATCACTACTTAACCTACTATAGAAAGCACAAACGAAAGCAAACTATTAAATCATCAAAAGCAACCTATTCTTAACCATAAAAGAAATACATCTAATAGAAAATTAATCTGCAAACTGAAGTAACCATACAAATATAAGTAAAGAGAAGCTTGGCTACTTGGATTGGGCCCTAACCTAAGAGCTTCAACCCTCTAAGGTAACTCAATGCTAGCTCGAAAAGGATTCCATCTTCACTACCAAAAAATAGCAAGTTTACATGAAATTGTCACAAAATAATAAGCTCGAAACATGAGCAGAGGTTACATTAGAAAAAGTCTAACCTTGGTGAGGCCCTAGGCCTCTCTACTTATACATCTGAAGCTACCAACAACTTCCTTAAAATTAGAGAGGCTTGGCTCCCAAAACTCGAGATAACTCTCAGTCATCCTCCACTTACCTGGCTGCCTTCTAGTGCATGATTCGGTTGCTTGTAATCCAAGTTGAATGAAGGGGAATTCGAAGTGAGGAGTAAGAAATGAGGGGGATTCCCTCCTATAATTCCTCTCCTCTGTCTAATTCGAGTTATTTATAGCATTTTGCCACTGGATCCTTGGCTTTGACCTCGAAATCCATCAATAATCTGTATTAAATACATGTTAGACCACATGGCATCATAACTAACTCAACTCACTCTATGAGCATAAATATAATAAAAAAATCATACAATAAGATAAGAGAATGGTTGATTTGACTAGGTTAGGAGGTAAAATAAGCCCATATAATTACCCTTTTATGAGGCTCATCACCAAGCAAGTAGGGAAACTTTCCCACAAAGTTGGGTGGTTTCTCTAGAACAAGTGGCTAGAGAAGGAAAACCATGTAGCTGGTCTGACATACTGGCTCATCAGCTAAAGGAATAAGTAAAGGAGGAATGATAGTCACCTAGAGGTATGCATGCAGAGATTTACATGCTTGCCTACATCTTAGATGTACTCTATGCTGGACAAGGGTTCTTGGGCTTGGAGTGGGCATGGTCACCGCCAAAGACTGCTGTGAACACATATTTCAAGTTGTTGTCCAAATGCAACTTCAAAGGAGTAAGCACACGATTGTCTGATCATTTTGTCGCCCCTGTGTACAAGATGATATTCAAACAGGATCCACCATACATGTCAAAGGAAGCAATGGAGGCATTGATAGGCATCGCAAATTGGTATGCCTCACTGTTCAGCACTTTCATCTGAATATTTAGTGTCGAGAAGCCTCTGCATGTTCTTCCAAAATTTTCCTTGGACATACCACTCATGCAGGAAATAGCCTATCACATCTTGGCAGAATTGACAGCTAGACTGCATTGGAAGAAGAAGGCACCTTAGCCCACTCTTTCGTTGTGTATTGGGTTATATGAGATCCAGCGTATCAATAAAGTGGATGTTAAAGATGAATTGATGAAGAAGTACCCATTCGACCTTCGAAGCTACAATTCGTATGACCCACATTTCATTGTGAAATATCACTACACGAGAGTCTAGTTCAACTGTATCCAAGGGGCATTTCATTGGGCCGAGGAGGACCCATGGAGATATTGCTATAGTTTCTCCAGACCAAATGAACTGGTCGGCTTCATTATGGAGTAGTTAGCGAAGCAGCGTGAAGCAGCAACATGGAGAGCACCAACAGTAGCAGTAGTAGTAGCAGTGGTAGCAAAGCCAAACATACCAGTGTGCGATAAAGGGAAGAGGAAGATTGTCAATCGCATGGAGGAGTAGCAAAGCTGCAGGTTTCGAGCAAAACCACTTGTAGAGAAAGAATCTATGGTTGTAGAGGCAAAGAGGTAGCAGCGCGATAATAAAATTGTGTGAAGTCAGAAGGACAATAAGAGAATTAAAGAAGTAGAGAAGGAGTTGCATGAGCTGAGGGAGAAACCTGGAAAGGAACAAGAGATCTGCAAACAGGAGAGGGAAGCGTAGCAGTAGTAGATATAGTAGGGGGCACAGAATGTGCAAACAGATGAAGCAGTGCTCATACAAGTAGTGGATTCATTTGAATAGCTGGCATCATGTGAACAAGGTGAACCATCGTAGGGGCAAAACATTTCGCATGAGATAGAATAGGCACTTCAACAGTTGGATGCATAAGTGGAGCAGTTGGAGTTGGAACAAGACACTGACCTCATGCCTCACCACAAAGGGGTTGACTCACCAACTTCAATGCATCTAGATGACGAGGAAGTCTTGGATGACCTAGGAGGTGCTGAGATCCTTGGTGATCAGCCGAAAGAAGAGATGCACAACATCTCATTTGATGAATCCCAACATAGAGTTGTGCAGTCTCACAAAGTGTCAACTCCAGTGATCAAACATCTCCTACACAAGTTGAAGAACAAGTGATCATGACTAATGTATGTAAACATCCATCTGCCTTGGCCAATGCAACTAGAGTATATATCGAAGCCACTAGCTCAATTTTTCACCTCCTAATAGCTGAGAATGAGCGAATAGCAAAGGAATTACAAACAACCAAGCTAGGAGGACACTTTTTGACAATGTCCGCCCGAGCTAAACTGAAGAAGGCAATACTAGATGAAGTATTGTCCCTTGACACAGTCTTACAAGCAATGTACTCCAAGTTTGGTACTATGCACAAGGCAGTCGTCCATCTTAACAGATGGCAGCAACAATGTGCTAGAAGAGCATGCATCTTGATGAATGTCCATGCTTCTATTGATGACATGAAAACATGGACGATGAAGTACAAGGGAGCCCCACTTCACTTGCCTAAGATGATGAGGGTTAATGCCATCAAGCTGAAGGCATGTATCCAGAGTCAAATCTGGATTATGAAGAGTTCCTGTAGTTCGTCACTAGCATACAAGACTCCCATGCACAAGTTTTCAAGAGTATGGATGTTATCGTGCACACTCATGTGATCCCATCAATCGAGACTCTCACCCAGGTGAAGACAAAGAAGTAGGTTCGACTAGAGTTGACTCGTACTTCAATGAGTTGATGTGCATTTCCACTAGCCCAGACTTGCCTATCATTGTAGACATCATGCATAAGTATGTTGTTGGTTTGGTCATATTGAAGATAATGATGCGCATGCTTTCAGACAAGTTGGACAGAGGAGCCTGAGAAGTGTACCTAGATGCTATGGACGCAAAGGTAAGGTTTTAGACATATGTCACTACGGAACAAACAAACACTATAAGGGACTACAGAGCTTGGCATCAATATGTTACTATTGATCAACATGGGGATGTTGAGCAGTTGGACTTATATAGCTGTCTAAGTCAGAGTGATGTCTAGTTTAGCTTGCTCAAGCCATTGCGTTCACATGGGTACTGTTCATCCTTTCCATGCTGCAAAGGTTTCCATACTTTCAAAAGAAATGAAGAAAATTAAAAAAATGAAAAGAGGGTATGCCCTAAAAGAAAAATCAAAGGGAAAAAAGAATGAAATATTCAAGAGAAAAAAAAATGAAAGAAATGAACCCCAACCAAAAGACCAGGAAAGTGTGCTAGTTCAAATGACACTACTATTCCATTGTTGAAGAATTTCACTGTGTACAGTTGCTTGATTCTTATTATGGTTTATGAATGGCCAAACAACTTAATCTTGGCCAAGTTCATATTTCAATTTACTTGTCTTAGAATAGAGAATAAAGGTCTGTCCAAATAGTTCAAGCTTGGTACATGAGTAGATAGGTAGAGAAGCAAAGGAACCCAACTGTTTAATCTGGGTCCTTGGAAGAGATAAGGGTAGATTTAGATAGGATGGCAGCTAAAAGAAAAGAAGAGAATTAGGGTTTGCTAGTTCAAATGCACCCAATGAAAATGAAGAAAAAATGTTAGGAGTAATAGAATGGGTAAGTAGTTTTGATGTTGCACAAGCAGTTGTATGGGGAATCTTGTTTCTCAAAGATGTTTTATCTCATTACTATCAGAAATACCATGGCAAGCTATGGTAACAGATTAGATGTTGCATGTCTAACTCCCCCTCCTTCTTCTCACAACAATCACTTACTAACATCCCACTAGGATATTGAGATCTGCTCAAAGTCCCTAGACCACCCCATTTCAGGTGAAAGTTTCAGCGAAATAATGTTTTCTCCATGGGCAAAGAAGCCACATTTCTTGTGTAAAATATTTCTTCTTTTGACCCTCCCTATAGCCTAAGTTTTCACTTTTCAAACTTAGTGCTTTGCTTAAACATCATACCTTTCATACTAACATACTAACTTTATTATATAGTTCCTATATAATATTTTCCCTGCCCCTATTGTATAAAATACATAAAAAATCCCCAAAAATCTAAATATCCCGACCCTTGGCTTAATATAACCATACACTAAGGATTACGGGAGTTATTGGTTCAATTAGAACCATATAACAACCCAGTGCACACAACCATGGAGTTTATTTAACATTTGGCTAAATAAATAACCACATCCGCATACCATACCCCCAAACCCCATTAAACAAAGTTTAAATACCTGCCCGATATGTTTAAAAAACATATAAATACATTGATATATGTGGTGGGTCCCTACGCCATATCCTCTGTCATATCCCACTCGCCGCCAACCGTTTGATCATCACCCATATATCCAACGGCCCACATGAATATCGGAACCCCTCCGATCACCAATCGATAGCATCTAGGGAATGGTGGTTTTTTTGCCGTACCTTGTGACAGGTGTCAAGCTCCCGGTATGATCACTGCCTCCCCTCCAATACCACCATGGCCCAAAGGAGGTGTGGGGAAAACCGCTTACTGCCCCGCTACCTCCTTGCTGACATCACCTTTGCGTCATCAGCTGACGTTGCACCCATGTCAGCACCATGTCATGCTTACATCACCACCTCATCATCGCCGTATCACCACCACGTCACCTCGCTACATGACAAGCCTTTACGTCATGCTGACGTCAACCAACCAAAGTGCGCTGAAACCCACCACAATCAATTTTTTGTCAAAAAGGCGTGAAAACATCATTTTCTGTTCATTTCTATTTTGTTTTCTCTATGCAACCTTTGCATGCCCATTCACGTCTAGTAGCAATCATTCAACCACGCAATCTGCTTTCAAGCCAAAATATTCAGCAAATTGGTCGTCCAGCTCAGTCCGCCAACTGCATTTCACACAGGAAGTCCATTAAAACAGGTATTTACCCACATTTGTCCCCAAAGCTTGTGTTTTTAAGTTTCTTCTACGAAGTCTCTAAAAAACGCCAAAATTTGAGTTAAATTCGTCAAAATATCTGCAAAACTGCACACTATAACTACTGTTGTTACTCGTTTTTTCCAAGAAGTGCTGCAAACTTTGTCTCCCCATGTAAATTCTGCCCACTGAGCTAAATACAAACCAATTTCACTTTGTAATTCCCGTAGAAAAGTCCACTAAGCTGTGGTTTTGTCTATTTTGCCCACGTAAACCGGAATTACAGTTTCAAAATCACAGATAGTTGAATAATGGAGGCTCTAGTGGCCCTGAATGTTACACCTCTCAATGCACCCCACAAGGAATTGCAGTGGCTACCTTTGGCCAATTGGGATTTCCAAATTCAAGACTTAGTTGGTGACAGAAACCATCTCCAAGCATTCTGTGAAGTCAGGAACAGTTACCTGAACAAAAATGATTTCTATGGGATATGGGAATCAAATCTACCCATGTACTACCTCCCCTCTGTTAATGTTTTCCCTGATATAATCTGCCTATGCTGTGACAACTATGAACCAACCCAAAGGGCAGTAAAAACTCCATCTGGAGCTATCCTCTTCTACATAACTCTTGAGGCCATAAACCAAATGCTAAAATTCAAACCAACTCAGTCTTTGACTCCTCTTTCTTTGAAATTCTTGCTTGACGAGGGCCCCAAATTATGAAGTTCAGAGATAGCCCGAATTGCCCAAACATTTATGAGATCAGATCGCCAAACTACAGAGCCACCTCCTTTTCACCATGTATGGTTCAATGAAGTGGGCAGGTTCCTCATTGATATGTTATCTTATATCCTGGGATTCAAGACAAGTGAATATATTGATGAGACTGTATTAGTTTTAATGTCCATGTTTACTCTAGGGCAGCCCCCTGCTGTCAAATATAACTATGCTTCATTCATTGCTAACAAGATCCTTGACCAACTCTTGAATCTAGACAGGGAGGGAGTCTTCAAGTATACCTCTTACATATATCATCTGCTCCTGTATTATCAGCCAGACAGTTTCCAATTCCCCGTCAGGAAATTGGATTCTAAAGGAGAAAGAAGATCCGTGATTTTTTGGACCTCAGTCTTTCATGAACTCCACAACTCTCCTTACTCTTAATGTGAATTTATTGACATGTTTATACACCCAACCTCTTCTCTACTGATGAGAACTCCTCCTCCTAGACTGTCTTGTGATATGTAGAAAATTTTACAGCTCTCCAAAAGCTACAAAATAGGTGACTGGTACCTATACCAGAATCACACTAAGATCAGGATATATGGCTGTGAGCTGTGCCCCTACAAGCTCCCAAAATATTTGCCAATGAGACTGTTTGCTCTAGAATATTTCAGCTATTTTATCAATTCGGATTTGACTCATTTTCATAGCACCAAGAAAAAGGCTCAGTTGAAATTGAGAGACCAGTTAGGGCCCTATGTCATGAACAGAAAAGAAGGGTGGCAAGATGCTGACAAGATATTGGGTGGAAAACTCAAATTAAAGAGGAACTTTTGGTGGGTACCTTCTGACCCAAATGGTTTTATTTGTGAAAGAAAGGTAAAATTTAGGCTAGCTCCCTACAGTCATTGTAAGTTTCCTGACATAGAACAATTTTCCAATCGAGATGAGTGGGTAGAAGGCACACTAATTGAACAGCTCACTGAGGAAGAGAAAATGGAACAAACTATGAAAAATATTGAAAAGACTCTTGACCTGGACTCTTTTGGACAGGTGTCATTCAAAGTACTACAGCAAACCAGAGAAGGCACATCATCTGCTGGAACTTCACAGCAACTGGCCCAAGAAAGGACTACACCAACTGCTAGAACATCAAAGGGCAAAGAGGTGTTGGACTCAAAGCAGCACATGATGACAAATCCACTAAAAACATCAAAGGAATAGGGTCAAGGGCAAGCCCCTTCACTGCAAACAAAGGCACCTGAAATCCAAGCATTACAGACTCCTCTGAATGAGGAAAAGGGGAGAAAAGGGGACAGAGAAGAAACTGCACCTGTAAGTGGATCAGCGGAGCAACCAGAGGCAAAAAGGCAAAGAATTGATCCTCTACCTGAAGGGGAAATTGTTGAAGAAATCACAGAGAGTCCAAGAGAGGAGAGGGCAACCAGCCAACAAACATCCACCAACTCTCACAGGCAGGAAATGGAGAGGCAGCATAGTATGCAAGTTTCCTCCTCAAAGCCGCAAAGTAAGTAGCGTTTTGATATTAAAAGAACATTCATGGACATTAAGGCCCAGAATGAGCCATTGAGACTGCAACTTTATGATCAATTTCTCAAAATGACACCCTCCAAACAGCAAAGACTAATGTCTGCATATGACATTAAGGAGGAAAAAATGATCTTAATTCATTTTAGGCCTAAAGTTCAACAACCACAGTCAGCAGCTGACAATATAATAACAAATTTAGAGGTCCTTAACAAAGACATACACCCAATGGACCAGATTGGGCTGCACAAACAAACTGGTGAAATGGTTTACTCTACATTGGCAGATAAGACAATGTTGGCCCAAAAATTGCAAGACTCATTAAGCAATACATCTGCCCAATTGGATTTGGAAAAGATATCTTCCTTAGCTAAAGACAATAGAATAAAGACCTTAGAAGAAATTATTATTGAGTTGGGACATGATCCCAAGGATGCCAAGGGCATCAAAGCATTGATAAAGAAAAAGGAAGAAGATATTGCTGCACTTAGGAAGCAATTGAAGCTGTCTGTTACCATGCACCCACAAACTACAAAACTTGCACAAGAAAAGGCAGAGGAAGACATGATGGACTTACTGATGAGGATGAATCAAAGGCTAACTGAAATGGAGCAGGAACTGGAGAAAGCATTACAATCCAAGTAGGGAGAGTCGACCTCCCAGCCACCTGAAACAGCTCCAACAGTTACCACTGCCCCTCCCACAATTGCAGTAGCAATCCCTCCCACTATCCCAACATCAACAACAAGTACCTCAGCTTCAGCAACAACAAAAAAAATAGGGAGCAGCAACACTATAAGCACAAAGCAGTTAATAAAAGAAATGGAAGAATTAAAACTCCAAGTGTTAGAGTTAAAGGATGCCATTGGAAAACTAGCCAAGCTAGAGGTAAATTATGATAAATCTAAGATAACTGTGGCAGAGAGAACAAGAGAGGTAAAGGCCTTAGAAAATAAGGTAAAATCCTTGGAAAAAGATCTTACTCTTCACAAACCTCTAGCAGAAATCAAAACAATTATGTGGACCAAAATTGGCCAGTCTATCACTGATCAATGGCAATCAATTCAAACAATCCATGAGAAAATTGATTTGATAGAAATGGCCCAAGTAGAGATTCAAAAGGCCAGAGCATTGTTGGGAAACATGCCTGAATAGGCCAATAGACTAATCCATTTTTTGAACACTCACACCAAGGAACAACTCGCAGCTTTGGATATCAAGGACATAACAAGTACCATTTTGAAAGTTAAAAAGGTGCTGACCATGAGGAATTTTATACAAAATCTGGAGAGAAAGTGCCAAGAGATGCAAATAGAAATAAATGCCTTTACAGAGAAGTTTACAGTCTTGCAGGAAAAGGGTTTACCCAACTTATTAACCAGTAATCCGAAACTGTTGACACATTAACAATATGCTGACAGGGTAAATACATATGTTGCAAATCAAATCACAGCATCATCAAGCACTTCAGAGGATAAAAAACTTCCATCAGTACAGAGCCTATATGACAAATTAGAGAATCTGTTCTATATCGAACATGAAATAAGACATCTTTTTGCAGTCTAGCCCAACTTTTACAGGTATACTGAAGCTGATGAAACATTAATAAAAATGCAAAGACATCAGTTGCCAGGGGACCAATGGTGGTAGAGCATGTTAGAGGTTTTAACAATGTAATTTTTAATTTTCTTTAAGTCATCTGCATCCAATCGAATTTTCGATGCACGTGCCACATATCATAAAGATGAAAACAACAGAGGAAGGGAGTCGAGCTAAAACTATAGCGCATTAAAGCAGGATCAGATGTAGATGAAAGGACTGGTACAACAATGCAAAAAATATCAATAGAAGACAGACTATCAGCCGACTCACTGGGTGTAAAAGTCAAACGTATCTGATCAACTAAAGAGGCCAACACAGCAACAATTACTTCTGCATTCATTTTTCCTTGTTTCCAATGGCATTTATTTCCCTTGTAAAAGTAGATGGATGAAGTTATTGCGTGATATTTTTCTCCATAAGATATTTTGTAAACTCGTTTTGTATAAAGACCTCCCCCAGAGTTGTATTTGGGGTTGGTGATATCTCTTCTGGACTGCGTTGTAACTCTGAGGATTTTTAATACAAAGGTTGTTGAAGTTCATTGTTGTTGCACCATCTAAATGTGGATTTGATGCTCTTGGTCCTGCTACAGGATTCTTATGTCTTTCTATGGATCAATAAGTCGTCTAACCTGCGTTTTGTAGTTTCTGTGTTTGCAAATTTCATACATGTTTCACAATCTTAGTAACAGAGAAAAAGAATAGCCCAGAATTTGTTTAAATACACTCTGTGCTCAATCTCTGTTATTACTTATGTTTTCTTCAGAATTAACATAAGCATGAATTCTTAGCTGCTCCTGTTCCCACTGATTCTTTCACTTTGAATATTAACAAGGAATTCTTTACTACTCCTTGATAATACTCATGCATTTTCCCTCTACCAACATGATGAAGGATTCTTAACTGCCCTTCATCCACTGGCTTTCATTCCATCTATTTCCATATTATAAAACTGTTCCAAGATTGATTACCTTGCTCTCTAGTATCACCTTTAGTCAAAGAAATCATATTCAGCAGTTCACCCTCATAGACTCCATTAGCCCAATGGAATAAACTGTTCAGACTTGCATCCCAGTTCTGTCTAAGATCAGCATCCAAAACTCAAAACAAAAACCCCTTTACATCATAACTAGCCTAAAATACCTCAAAACAAAGCTAAATTATAAAGAGAGAGCCCTCTCTAGATGCAGATTGGCTAGAAACTGCATCTAAAAGATTGGTTAGTGGTTTTCTCAGCCGTATTCCCTCCTAGAATCCTCCTGGGGAACAACCTGAGTGATAACATCATTGGTGACTCTGCTGGGGATCTGAATGTTTGTCTATTACTGCTGTCCAGTTTCTAAAGCTACAGAGGGAGCCTGAAGTTAACTAGGTAGCCTTTGAAACTATTTTTGTTATGCAATTATAGGAGTAAATAAAAACTACTTCAGTCTGTCTCCAGCCTAGTTTTAGGCTTTGAGCAACTATCCCAAAGACTTGATCAGTTTCCTTTTTCAATAGATCTTTAGGAAAATTCAAGATTCACATCAAATCTTCCTAGAAACATCTTGTTAAAGATTGTATTCTTCAAAATATTTCAAGAAAAATCCAAAATATAATTAGAAGCTGCCTCCAAAGAAGAAGGTCCGTTATACCCGATCAAATCCAGATCCAAATCCTCCACATATTTTTGACAATCCTAATTTGATCCCTAAGAGCCTTAGAAAACTAGAAAATCAAGAGAGTTCTGCGGATTCAAATCCTAAAACACCTCAGCAAAAACCTATCCAAACTGAGCTCACTACTGGAAAATCGCAAGCCCTTTCCCCTATCACTGTAGCTTCCCCTAGTTCACCATCACCACTCCAAATCATCTCTTCCACTCCCCCATTTACACCTCATATTTCAACTGTTATCCCTGTTCTTCCAGTTGTTACACTTATCCCTGCAAATATGGGAAACCGATATGCTCCCTTGTAATTACTAGCAAATCCAGGGGCCATGCCCCAAGATTATCAAAGAAAAATTATCTATTTTGATGGTACTGGTACATATTCTGCTCAACAACATACCAAGAAAATGATGGACTATTTTGAAAACTATGAGATTGATGATGATGATGTAAGAATGAAGGTTTTTGTGCAAAGTTTAACTGGAGATGTTAGGACCTGGTTTAAGGCATTCCCTGCAAATACCATCAATAATCCAGATTCCCTATATCAGACCTTTTCAAATAGATGGGATAAGAAAAAGGACCCCCTGCACATCTTGTAAGAGTATGAAAATTTAAAAAGAGGTCTGCAAGAAACTGTCCAAGACTACTGCACTAGGTTCAACAATGTATACAATGCTATTCCTCATAATCTCAGACCTCCACCTGACCTGGCCTTGATTAAATTTCTAAATGCATTTAACTTTGAAATGGCATATCAACTTAGGGAGAGGGCTCCCATAAGTTTAGAGGATATGCAGAGTATAGCAGTCAATGTTGAAGCCAATCTCATTTCCAAACGAAACAGGGCCATAACTGAAAGAAGAACAATGTTTAAGGAAGAACCAACTGCATTTGAAGAAAAATTAGATGCCATCATTAAAGGTATGGACATGCTTGGAGATAGAGTGGAAAATGTTGAGAGAAAATCTTCATGGGAGGGCCAACCAATCAACAATACAAGAAATCCAAACTTTAGAAAAAATCAAAATCCAAATGTAGGAAAAGTTGGCCCTGATCAAAACATTAGACCTCCATTCCAAGAAAACTATGCTGAAACCTGAAAATCTAGTGAACCAATAGAGGATACCCAAATTTGTTTAATGGGTCTAGATAGTGAACAACAAATTTTCCTAACACAAGAAGACCAAGAGACTCAATCTATTAGACAGATCCAAATTCAATCAGGAGAGTCTTTTGATTTTAAGGAAGGATATGACACAACTATCTATGAAGTACACAGAAAATACAATCTTAGGAGCAGAATAATAGATGTCCCCGATGATCCCAAGCAGAAGGCAATCAAGCAACCTACCAAAACCAAACCCAAGGATCATCATATACAAGCTACTCCTAAATCAAGTTCCAATCCAAATAGTCCAATAGTTGAAGATAGTTCAGACAAAGATAAATCAAATCAGCATACTTCACCTGCTGTTCCTTTTAAAGAAACTATAGAGGGAACTCCAGAAAATGATGTAGAAACTACTTCAGTTCATGATAATATTCCAGTGAAAGAATTAGTTACAGAAAACTCAGCTGAAAAAGAAAACCTTGCTGCCCGAAATGTCAAAATACAAATAGAAAAACATTTTAATTTGGAGACCGAAATAAGAAAGTTAAAAATAGCCATTCCACTGTCTGAATTAGCTAAGCATGAAGTTTTTAGAGAAAAAATCAACAGGACACTGCAAATTCCAGAAAACAGAGATGCAGTGAATGTCCTTGATGACCAACCAGAACTTATATTTGGTCCTAAAGTAAATGGAAAATCTGTAGATGGAGGAGTTCCTCCTTTCTATGTCAGCTTAAATATTCATGATAAAACACTTCACAATGCAATGTTTGACTCTGGGGCCTCTCATAATCTGATGCCAAAATCTGTGATGGAAAAATTAGAGCTAGACATAACTAGGCCATACAAGGACCTATTGTCATTTGATTCTAGTCAAGTCGGATGCCTAGGATTGATTAAAGATCTGTTTGTATCATTGGTACAATACCCTGTTAAAATAATTCTAATGGATGTAGTAGTTGCTGATATCTCACCCAAATATGGAATGTTATTATCTAGATCCTGGGGTGCCAAGCTTCAAGGATCTTTGCAACTTGACATGTCCTATGCCACCATATCTGTATTTGGTCAACCTAGAAGGCTATACCAAGAAACTTTGATGAAGTATGTGGTTAGTAGCCAAGAGAAACCCCAAAACTTTCCCATTTATTCTATGCAATCAGACATGGATTCTTTCATCTTGTACAATGCTGAAATTTATCCCCCAGCCGATGACACAATTTTGGCTTTAACCCAGAATGAACTCCTAGATGAAAAATCCACTGTGCACATTCAAAAAATCTTTGAGAACAATGTTGTAACAATCACACAAGAAAGACCAAAAGGGAATGAAGATCCAGATCTGTCTACTAAACAAATTTAAAAAATTCTTGATGCTGGCTCTAAACAAGAAATCTTATGGTATCTAGAATTTTATGGATCGATAAATAAGCTAAGAGTAGGGGTAGGAATTTGGATACACAATATGAAGAATGACGATGCTAAAGGACATGCATATAGGTTGAATTTCAGATGCACTAACAACATGGCCGAATATGAAGCCCTTCTGCTTGGGATCAATTTGATTAAAAGCCTAGGAGTAGCTAGAATATCAGTTTTGGGAGATTCTAATTTGATTATCCAACAAATGAAAGGAAACTTTCTCACTAATGATCTAAGATTAAGGTCATACAGAGCTGTAGCAATTGAAATTCTCAACACTTTTCTAGAATCCCAACTTGCCAAAATTCGAAGGAATCAAAATTTGCATGCTCACAGTCTAGCGACCTTTACCAATACTTGCAAACTACCATTTGAGCCTAATCATCATTTTACAACTAAGATTAAACACAGATCAACTGTACTTGATAATGTTAAAAATTGGCAAGTATTTGACAGTGACATTCAAATCAATAATTTCCTCAACCTCAAAGAAGATTTTTCCAATACAAAAATCGATACAAGCACCATGAGCAAAAATGATTAAATAGACAATATTGAGACACATATTTCTGCTAAAACAACGAACCAAATTCTACATCCAACAAAGTTTACTAAAACAGAGTTACACGAACTTGAAGAAATAGAATGTGATAATACTATTGGAGTAGATATGAAGTGATTGATTTGAAAGATAACATTTTTCCCACAGGCCTGACCCCCCTGGAGGATATTTTTGATTCTAATGACATCCCAAGAAAACCTAAAATGTAGCCATTAAATGCAGAAATTGAGGATTGTAATATAGGAACTGCAGAAAATCCCAAAATGAGAAAATTGGCCAAAAATTTGCCCTTTGACCAAAAGATAAAGTATATTGAACTATTCAAGGAATTTCAGGATGTATTTGCGTGGAGTTACGAGGATATAAAGTCTTATGACACTACTGTCATTCAACACACCATACCTCTCAAAGAAAATCAAAAACCTTTCAAGCAGAAACTTAGAAGGATCAACCCTGTGCTCCTCCCTTTAATTGAGAAAGAAGTCAAAAGGATGTATGAAGCTGGAATTATTGCACCCATCAGATTTTCAGAATGGGTTTCAAATTTTGTGCCCACTAGAAAGAAAATGGGAGAAATTAGGTTGTGTGTTGATTTGAGAAATCTAAACAAAGTCTCTTTAAAGGATAATTACCCCTTACCCAAAATGGATCACATTCTACAAAGGGTAGTGGGTGCTTCAAGGATCTCACTATTGGATGGATTCTCAGGTTTCAATCAGATCCTAGTGCACCCTGATGATCAAGATAAAACTACTTTTACAACCCCTTGGGGAACCTTCAAATATGTGAAAATGCCATTCGGACTCAAAAATGCAGGAGCAACTCTTCAGAGAGCAATGGATATAGCTTTTGCCAAAGAAATCCATGACTTTCTAGTCATTTATCTAGATGACCTTACTGCATTCTCCAAATCAGATCAGCAACACTTGGATCATCTCAGACAAATATTTTTAATCTGCAGAAAATATGGTATATCACTTAATCCAAAGAAATCATTGTTTGGCCTAGAAGAAGGAAAATTATTGGGCCACATAATTTCCAAGGATGGCATTAGAATTGATCCTAATAGAATACAAGCTATTCTGCAAATTCCCCACCCAAGAAATATCAAGGAACTACAAGCATTTTTAGGGAAGATCAACTTTCTAAGAAGATTCATACCAAATTTGGCTGAATTAATTAGACTATTAAACATGTTAAAGAAGGATTCTAAGGTCAAATGGACAATAGAAGCTAAGCAAGCATTTGAAGAAATCAAAACAGCTTTAACCCAAATACCAATCCTTACAAGCCCGAATTTTGACAAGGACTTTATCATATTCTCATTTGCATCAGAACATACAATCACTACTGTTTTGCTACAAAAATATGACCAAGGATGTGAAAAACCCATAGCCTTTTTCAACAAAGCACTTAGAGATGCTCCACTCAAATATCAAATCATGGAGAAACAAGCATATGCACTTGTAAAAGCCATTAAGGACTTTAGAGTTTACATCTTATACTCTCATGTGATTGCTTATGTGCCCAACACTATTGTTAAAGACATCCTGACCTAAGAGGGAATTGAAGGCAAAAGGGGCAAATGGATTGCTACTATATTAGAATATGACATCGAAATAAAACCTACAAAGCTTGTAAAGGGCCAAGGATTGGCCAAACTTATGACTGAAACCAACTTTCAAGCCCTTGACATAAACCAACTGGATAATGAGCAGGAGATGTTGAATCCACAGATCAATCATGCCTTTTTACAATCACCTTGGTATGCTGACATATGTTTTTTATTATTAAACTTGCAAGCTCCTCCAGGATTATCCAAAACCAAGAAAAGATTTCTGAAAATGAAAGTTTTCAAATTTTGTATTTTAGGTCATGCTCTCTTTTGGAAAAATCATGAAGGTGTTTTATTAAACTGTCTGGTAAAAGAAGAAACTAACAAAGTGCTAAAAGAATTTCATGCAGGAGACTGTGGTGGACATTTGTATTGGAAATCAACTGCTGATAAAATCCTAAGGACTGGATTTTATTGGCCCACCCTGTTTGCTGATGTGAAGAAATATGTAACTTCTTGCCATAAGTGTCAAATTTTTGAAGGCAAAAGAAAGCTTCTACCCCTGCCCCTCAAGCCAATTTCCACTGAAAAACCATTTCAACAATGGGGTTTAGACTTCATTGGAGAAATTCACCCTCCCTCATCCGGTCAGCATAAATGGATTTTAACCGCCACAAACTACTTCACTAAGTGGATAGAAGCCATCCCTTGCAGACAAGCCAATGATTCAGTGATTATGCAATTTTTAGAGACCAACATCTTGTCTAGATTTGGTTGCCCTGAAAATATTATAACAAACAATGATGTTGCTTTTAAATCCAGGAGAATGATCAATTTCTGCAATAAATACCACATTACCTTAGGCCATTCCACGGACTATTACCCTCAAGTTAATGGTCTAGTTGAATCATCCAATAAAATCCTGATCAATATCATCAAGAAAGTCCTAGACGAAAACAAGAAAAATTGGCATAAGAAGCTTATCAATGCACTATGGGCTGATAGATTGACTACTAAAAGATCCATTGGAACAAGCCCCTATGAATTGGTATATGGTATGGAGGTAGTATTCCTTGCATCTTTGGGAATCCCTGTAATAAAGCTGCTACAGGAAATGTAGGCAGAACCCAATCATATTCAGAGAAGAATCAATCAAACTATTCATTTACAGTAGACAAGAGAAGAGGCCTATCAGAGACCTCAGGTTCTACAAGAAAAGCTAAAGAAGATATTTGATAAAAGGACTAAAGCAGAGGATTTCTATATTGGAGACAAAGTTTTGAAATGGGACTCAGGAAGGGAAGATAAAGGAAAACATGGGAAGTTTGACTTCCTATGAAGAGGACTGTTTATCATTCAAGCTGCACAAGGAAACAACACCTATTTTTTAAGAAGCCTGGATGGCCCAGGAACAAAAGATGGACCAATTAATGGTCGAATGCTCAGCATTATTTTGATCTAGTTTGTTGATATATCAGCAGTCTAGTTTGTACATAAAAATGTTTACTTTCTGCAGTTTATTACAGCAATAAAATAGGAAGGAATATGCAACAAATTTTGAGGAAAAATCAAGCAACTACCCCAACTTTTTGTGTCACCTTTTAGTCCATCACGAATTGGAAAAAGGACACTTGGGAGCTGTAAATATGAGAACAAAAAGTATCCAAAATAGAAATGAAAATAGATGGATAAGATCATAAAGAGATGGGCATATTTTACAAGGTACTATGTACAGTTTGGTTACAACAAAAGAGAAATTTTAGAATACAGCAAGAGTTGAACATAAGGCCATATGACCTGCTGTTCTTGACTTTTCACCAGGAAAAGCCATCCCCAAGTGGAGCCAGTGTTATGCTCCTATACCAATAGGTTTCATTTTTCATGATTGAATGATGAAATGCCAAATATGTTCATCCTTTCCATGCTGCAAAGGTTTCCATATTTTCAAAAGAAATGAGGAAAATAAAAAAATGAAAAGAGGGTATGCCCTAAAATAAAAATCAAAGGGAAAGAAGAAGGAAATGGTCAAGAGAAAAAAAATGAAAGAAATGAACCCCAACCAAAAGACCAAGAAAGTGTGCTAGTTCAAATGACACTACTATTCCATTGTTGAAGAATTTCACTATGTGCAGTTGCTTGATTCTTATTATGGTTTATGAATGGCCAGACAGCTTAATCTTGGCTAAGTTCATATTTGAATTTACTTGTCTTAGAATAGAGAATAAAGGTCTATCCAAACAGTTCAAGCTTGGCAGATGAGTAGATAGGTAGAGAAGCAAAGGAGCCCAACTATTTAATCTGGCCCTTTGCAAGAGATAAGGGTAGATTTAGATAGGATGGAAGCTAAAACAAATGAAGAGAATCAGGGTTTGCTAGTTCAAATGCACCCAATGAAAATGAAGAAAAAATGCTAGGAGTAATAGAATGGGTAAGTAGTTTTGATGTTGCACAAGCAGTTGTATGGGGAATCTTGTTTCTCAAAGATGATCATCTCATTACTATCAGAAATACCATGGCAAGCTATGGTAACATATCAGATGTTGCATGTCTAACTCCCCCTCATTCTTCTCACAACAATCACTTACTAACATCCCACCAAGATATTGAGATCTGCTCAAAGTCCCTAGACCACCCCATTTCAGGTGAAAGTTTAAGCAAAATAATGTTTTCTCCATGGGCCAAGAAGCCACATTTCTTGTGCAAAATATTTCTTCTTTTGACCCTCCCTATAGCCTAAGTTTTCACTTTTCAAACTTATTGCTTTGCTTAAACATCATACCTTTCATATTAACATACTAACTTTACTATATAGTTCCTATATAATATTTTCCTTGCCCCTATTGTATAAAATACATAAAAAAATCCCTAAAAATCTAAACATCTCGACCTCCTGCTTAATATGGCCATACATAAGGTTTACGGGAGTTATTGGTTCAATTGGAACCATATAACAACCTGGCACGCACAACCATGGATTTTATTTAACATTTGGCTAAATAAATAACCACATCCACACACCATACCCCCAAACCCCATTAACCAAAGTTTAAATACCCGCCCGATATGTTTAAAAAACATATAAATACGTTGATATATGTGGTGTCTCCGTATGCCGTAGCCTCCATCATATCCCACTTGCCGCCAACCGTTCGATCATCACCCATATATCCAACGGCCCACTTGAATATCGGAACCCCTCTGATCACCGATCAATAGCATCCGGGGAACAGTGGTTTTTTTTTCGTACCTTGGGATAGGTGTCAAGCTCCTGGTATGATCGCTACCCCCCCCCCTCCAATACCACCATGGCCCAAAGGCAGTGCCGGGAAAACCGCTTACCGCCCTGCTGCCTTCTTGCTAACATCACGCTTGCCTCATCAGCTGACATCACACCCACGTTAGTGCCATGTCATGCTTACATCACCACCTCGTCGTCGCCGTGTCACCGCCACGTTGCCTCGCTATGCGACAACCCTTTACGTCATGCTGATGTCACCCAACCAAAGCGCGCCGAAACCCGCCACAATCAAATTTTTGTCAAAAAGGAGTGAAAACATCGTTTTTTGTTCATTTCTATTTTGTTTTCTCTATGTGACCTGTGCATGCCCATTCACGTCCAGTAGTAATCATTCAACCATGTAGTCAACTTTCAAGCCAAAATATTTAGCAAATTGGTCGTCCAGCTCAGTCTGCCAACTGCATTTCGCACAGGACGTCCATTAAAATAGGTATTTACCCACATTTGTTCCCAAACCCTATGTTTTTTTAGTTTCTTTTGCTAGGTCTTTAAAAAATGCCGAAATTTGAGTTAAATTCATTAAAATACCTACAAAACTGCACACTGTAACTACTAGTGTTTCCCGTTTTTTCCAAGAAGTCTCAAACACTCCATCTTCCCATGTAAATTCCACCCACTGAGCGAAATACAAACCAATTTCACTGTGTAATTCCCACAGAAAAGTCCACTGAGCTATGGTTTTGCCTATTTTGCCCACATAAACCTGAATTATAGTTTCAAAATCACAGATAGTTGAATAATGGAGGCTCCAGTGGCCCTGCATGTTACTCCTCTCAATGCACCCCACAAGGAATTGGAGTGGTTGCCTTTGGCCGATCGGGATTTACAAATTCAAGACTTAGTTGGTGACAGAAACCATCTCCAAGCATTTTGTGAAGTCAGGAATAGTTACCTGAACAAAAATGATTTCTATGGGATATGGGAATCAAATCTACCCATGTACTACCCCCCCTCTGTTAGTGTTTTCCCTGATATAATCTGCCTATGCTGTGACAACTATGAACCAACCCAAAGGGCAGCCAAAACTCCATCTGGAGCTATCCTCTTCTACATAACTCTTGAGGCCATAAACCAAATGCTAAACTTCAAACCAACTCAGTCTTTGACTTCTCTTTCTATGAAATTCTTGCTTGATGAGGGCCCCAAATTGTCCAGTTTAGAGATAGCCTGAATTGCCCAAACATTTATGAGATCAGATCGCCAACCTACAGAGCCACCTCCTTTTCACCATGTATGGTTCAATGAAGTGGGAAGATTCCTCATTGATATGATATCTTATATCTTGGGATTCAAGACAAGTGAATATATTGATGAGATTGTATTAGTTTTAATGTCCATGTTTACTCCAGGGCAGCCCCCTGCTGTCAAATATAACTATGCTTCATTCATTGCTAACAAGATCCATGACCAACTCTTGAATCTAAACAGGGAGGGAGTCTTAAAGTATGTCTCTTACATATATCATCTACTCCTGTATTATCAACCAGACAGTTTCCAATTCCCCATCAGGAAATTGGATTCTAAAGGAGAAAGAAGATCTGTGATTTTTTGGACCTCAGTCTTTCATGAACTCCACAACTCTCCTTACTCTTACTATGAATTTATTGGCATGTTTATAGACCCAGCCTCTTCTCTACTAATGAGAACTCCTCCTCCTAGGCTGTCTTATGATAAGCGGAAAATTTTACAGCTCTCCAAAAGCTACAAAATAGGTGACTGGTACCTATACCAAAATCACACTAAGATCAGGATATATGGCTGTGATATGTGCCCCTACAAGCTGCCAAAATATGTGCCAATGAGACTGTTTGCTCTAGAATATTTCAGGCAGTTTATCAATTCAGATTTGACTCATTTTCATAGCACCAAGAAAAAGGCTCAGTTGAAATTGAGAGACCAGTTAGGCCCCTATGTCATGAACAAAAAAGAAGGGTGGCAAGATGCTGACAAGATATTGGGTGAAAAACTCAGATTAAAGAGGAGCTTTTGGTGGGTACCTTATGACACAAATGGTTTTATTTGTGAAAGAAAGGTAAAATTTAGGCTAGCTCCATACAATCATTGTAAGTTTCATGAAATAGAACAATTTGCCAACCGAGATGAGTGGGTAGAAGGCACACTAATTGAGCAGCTCACTGAGGAAGAGAAAATGGAAAAAACTATGAAAAATCTTGAAAAGATTCTTGACCTGGACTCTTTTGGACATGTGTCACTTAAAGTGCCACAGCAAACCAGAGAACGCACATCATCTGCTGGAACTTCACAGCAACTGGCCCAAGAAAGCACTACACCAACTACTAGAACATCACAGGGCAAAGAGGTGTTGGACTCAGAGCAGCACATGATGACAGATCCACCAACAACATCAAAGAAATAGGGTCAAGGGCAAGCCCCTTCACTGCAGACAAAGGCACCTGAAATCCCAGCATTATAGATTCCTCTGAACGAGGAAAAGGGGAGAAAAAGGGATAGAGAAGAAACTACACCTGTAAGTGGATTAGCGCAGCAACCAGAGGCCAAAAGGCAAAGAATAGATCCTCTACCTGAAGAGGAAATTGTTGAAGAAATCACAGAGAGTCTAAGGGAGGAGAGGGCAACTAGCAAACAGTCATCCACCAGCTCTCACAGGCAGGAAATGGAGAGGCAACATAGTATGGAAGTTTCCTCCTCAAGGCCGCAAAGTAAGTAGCATTCCGATATCAAAAGAACATTCATGGACATTAAGGCCTAGAATGAGCCATTGAGACTGCAGCTTTATGATCAATTTCTCAAAATGACACCCTCCAAACAGCAAAGACTATTGTCTGCATATGACATTAAGGAGGAAAAAATGATCTTAAGTCATGGATTGAAGAAATCTGTGGTTTGCATCTTTTGAATCAGTTACCAGAGAATCCATAGTATAAACATTTTTATGCCAACGTTTCAAATCCCAAATGGGATCCATCATCAGGACTTATGAATGATGATAAAAGAA
>APFE030313581.1:0-31071 GCA_000404065.3 Pinus taeda | reverse complement strand
AGCTCTGAGAAGTTCTCTTGGTGTAGAGAAACAATGGGTGTTTCAGGGATGGAAAAATGACTAAGCTCTCTTGTGGCCCCCTGTGGAAAGAAAACAACAAGTGGGAGATTGTTGGGTTGTGTTATATTCTTTCCACATAGTTAATAGGGCGTTTGAGGGGTACCCGTAACCCCACTTTAGAGGTCCTTGCCAAAGAAATACACCCAATGGACCATATTGAGCTGCACAAACAAATTGGTGAAATGGTTTACTCTACATTGGCAGATAAGACAATGCTAGCCCACAAATTGCAAGACTCATTAAGCAATACATCTGCCCAATTGGATTTGGAAAAGATATCTTCCTTAGCTAAAGACAATAGAATAAAGACCTTAGAAGAAATTATTATTGAGCTGGGACATGATCGCAAGGATGCTAAGGGCATCAAAGCACAGATAAGGAAGAAGGAAGAAGATATTGCTGCACTTAGGAAGAAATTGAAGCTCCCTGTTACCATGCACCCACAAACTACAGAACTTGCACAAGAAAAGGCAGAGGAAGACATGATGGATTTACTGATGAGGATGAATCAAAGGCTAACTGAAACGGAGCAGGAACTGGAGAAGCATTACATGCCAAGTAGGGAGAGTCAACCTCCCAGCCACCTGAAATAGCTCCAACAGTTACCACTGCCCCTTGTTGGGTTGTGTTATATTCTTTCCACATAGTTAATAGGGGGTTTGAGGGTACCCGTAACCCCACTTTATGGGGTCTGAGGCAGCGCCCCAGAAAATTTTGGTTTTGGATCCTATGTTAGGTTGGGCGGACCCACCTATGGTTTCGTGCATGATTTTCGCACATGTTTTTTGGACGCAATGGTTTTTGGTCCATGGTTTTGGACGCAATGGTTTTTGGTCCATGGTATTGGATGCTTCAGCATGTATAAATATGTATTGTAACATTGAAAGGAAACATAATGAAAAATCAAGCTGGTAGTCTTGGTTTTGGGAATCAGTGGGAAATCTCTTGTTGTATATGTGTTTTATTTGTGTTATTGCTCTCGCATTTTTATTTTTCCTGTGATTTAGAATTCGTATGCAGGTAATTTCTGTACGGGGTTAAAACCTACACCCCTCCCACAATTGCAGCAGCAATCCCTCCCACTGTCCCAGCATCAATAGCAAGTACCTTAGCTTCAGCAACAACAATAGCAACAGGCAACAACAATATTATAAGCATAGAGCAATTAATAAAAGGAATGGAAGAATTAAAACTCCAAGTGTCAGAGTTAAAGGATGCCAAAGAAAATTTGGCCTAGCTAGAGGTAAATTATGATAAATCTAAGATAACTGTGGCAGAGAGAACAAGAGAGGTAAAGGCCTTAGAAAATAAGGTAAAATCCTTGGAAAACGATCTTAATCTTCACAAACCTCTAGCAGAAATCAAAACAATAGTATGGACCAAAATTGGCCATTCTATCACTGATCAATGGCAATCAATTCAAACAATCCATGAGCAAATTGATTTGATAGAAATGGCCCAAGTAGAGATTCCAAAGGCCAAAGCATTGTTGGGAAACATGCCTGAACAGGCCAATAGACTAATCCATTTTTAGAACACTCACACCAAGGAACAACTCGCAACTTTGGATATTAGGGACAAAATAGGTACCATTTTGACAGTTAAAAAGGTGCTCACCATGAGGAATTTTATACAAAATCTGGAGAGAAAGTGCCAAGAGATGCAGATAGAAATAAATGCCTTTGCAGAGAAGTTTATAGTCTTGCAGGAAAAGGGTTTACCTAGCTTATTAACCAGTAATCAGAAACTATTGACACATGAACAATATGCTCATAGGGTAAATACATATGTTGCAAATCGAATCACAGTATCATCAAGCACTTCAAAGGATAAAACACTTCCATCAGGACAGAGCCTATATGACAAATTGGAGAATCTGTTCTATATCGAACATGAAATAAAACATCTTTTTGCAGTCCAGCCCAACTTTTATAAGTATACTGAAGCTGATGAAACATTAATAAAAATGCAAAGACATCAGTTGCCAGGGGACCAATGGTGGCAGAGCATGTTAGAGGTTTTACAAATGTAATTTTTAATTTTCTTTAAGTCATTTGCATCCAATCGAATTTTCCATCCACGTGCCACATATCATAAAGATGAAAACGATAGAGGAAGGGAGTCGAGCTAAAACTATAGCGCATTAAAGTAGGATCAGACGTGGGTGAAAGGAGAGGTACATCAATGCAAAAAACATCAGTAGAAGACAGACTATCAGCCGACTCACTGGGTGTAAAAGTCAAACGTATTGGATCAACTAAAGCGGCCAACACAACAACAATTACTTCTGCATTCATTTTTCCCTGTTTCCACTGGCATTTATTTCCCTTGTAAAAGTAGATGGATGAATTTATTGCATGATATTTTTCTCCATAAGATATTTTGTAAAATCGTTTTGTATAAATACCTCCCCCAAAGTTGTATTCGGGGTTGGTGATATCTCTTCTGGACTGCGCTGTAACTCTGAGGATTTTTAATACAAAGGCTATTGAAGTTCACTGTTGCTGCACCGTCTGAATGTGGATTTGATGCTCTTGGTCCTGCTACAGGATTCTTGTGTCTTTCTATGGATCAATAAGTTGTCCTAACCTACATTTTGTAGTTTCTATGTTTGCAAATTTCATACATGTTTCACAATATTAGTAACAGAGAAAAAGAATAGCCAAGAATTTGTTTAAATACACTATGTGTTCAATCTCTGTTATTACTTATGTTTTCTTCATAATTAGCATAAACAAGAATTCTTAGCTACTCATGTTCCCACTGATTCTTTCACTTTGAATATTAACAAGGAATTCTTTACTACTCCTTGATAATACTCATGCATTTTCCCTCTGCCAACTTGATGAATAATTCTTAACTGCCCTTCACCCATTGGCTTCCATTCCATCTATTTCCAGATAATAAAATTGTTCCAAGATTGATTACCTTGCTCTGTAGTATCACCTTTAGTCAAAGAAATCATATTTAGCGGTTCACCCTCATAGACTACATTAGCCCAATGGAATGAACTGTTCAAACTTGCATCCTAGTTCTGTCTAAGATCACCATCCAAAAATCAAAACAAAAACCCCTGTACATCATAACTAGCCTAAAATACCTCAAAACAAAGCTAAATTATAAAGAGAGAGCTCTCTTTGGATATAGATTGGCTAGAAACTGCATCTAAAAGATTGGTTAGTGGTTACCTCGGCCGTATTCCCTCCAAGTATCCTCTTGGGGAACAACCTGAGTGATAACAGGTACATGTGCATTGTAATGTTGAGTCATGTCAAGTGTATGTCAAGTGTCAATTGTGGATGTAACAGTCATAGAGTAGGAGAAGAGTCATGAGGGTAGTTGAACAGTTAGAAAAGGGAATGTCAAGGGCCACTCCACCCTTTGCTATAAATAGTCCCTCATAACTCATTGTAGAGGCCTCTGGTCAGCCAAGCTTCTAATAAGACTATCATGGAAAGAGCTTGGGCAATATTGTAATGCACCTTGGCTTCTCCACTACACAGAGCTAGTTCATCTTTTGGAGGAGCAGGCGGATGTGGCTGTAACGTTCCACTATTGGGGCTAGCAGGTTAACATGGAAGTATTGTATGATTGGAACTTACACTTCTTTATAAAATAAGAGCCAGCACGTTTTCATGCATATGTTGTTATTATAGTTGGATTGTTTTGTTTGTTGTATCAATGTATTTTTACTTACGTAGTTGTGTATGAACACTTTTCTATGCAATTATATGAATATTGTTGTAGATGTGATGTTGTTTTAACCATCACTTTGGATTATTGGACTGACCTTCTTTCCATATTGTGATGCATCTTTTCTCGTGTATTCCCTTCCCAACTGAGTACACTTACAAGTTGCCAAGGGGCACACTCATCTCAACCCACTTGTGTTAGGAACCTCTCATACACCTTCCTTAACTCACTATAGTAGTCACACCCTTGCTACTGACAAAGTTATCGTACTTGCCTCTATGCGACATCGCAGTCAAGGCATTACCATATGACCCACTCATGAGACTCCTACACCAAATGGTCTTAGGTCTAATTGGGACGTCTTACCAGGGATATCCCCTTGACATGTTGGTGGGTCTAGCACCATCAACAACCACTTAATATAAAATTTGTAAAACACATATCATTCATTGTGGCCACTACAAGACCTCATTGTTAGTCTTGACGACTACAAGGCCTTCCTCCACTTCCTATGGAGGAATTTACGAGTGAATCATATTTCCCCTCTGTTCAAGGGAGTCAGTCTCTAGTTTCGGATCCTAAATCACACCATATGGACCTAGATTCTATTCTACCCGAGGACTATTTTACTGAAGGTCTTGTACCTAATAATACTCCTTGACTTATCCTCTTGGACTCGTCTTGATTCAAGTAACACCTATTCCTACAATGTCTTCATTACTTTCTCCTTTGAACATTCCAATAATTCCTAATGAGTCATTGTCTTTTGTGGATACATTTTCTCCCCCAAAATTCAACCCACCTACATCAAGTTCTACACATTTTGTTGGTTATCCTACTGTTCATCGTAAGCCTAATCTAAGAACCACAACTACACTTCCTTTAGGTGTTGTGCAACAATTTCTTTCCCCCACCATCCCAACTCCTTTCATGTTAGCTCCTACAACTTTGACCCTCACCCCATAGGGTTTTTTTAATTTGATAACCTTTGATAATACTTTTGGTTGGAATCCTTTACTTAATTTAGGCCCCCCGCCATTGCAGAGTGGGGAAAATGTTTCTGGCACCTATCCACCTATTGGTGGCATTCTTACACCCATGCAACCTATGGTACAACAAGGCCCCTCTTTGATTGCTTCTTTTATTTTTGGTGGTTATCGCATTGGTGGTGGTCCCATACCTAGTCCATATTATGTGGCTAGTGGTGTTCCATTATCTAGACCCATTGCATCTCCTTAGGGCCTCCTAACACAAAAAATTTCACCTGCTGGGGGAAAGCTCTATCCTTGGGGAAACTAGTTCATTGGTAGTCTTCCTCAGGCCAAGGGCATACCTTATGGCCCATAATTTGACATGAACTAATTGCAACCTCAAGGAAATTATCATCCTTCACAACTTATGTGACTTTCCATAAACTTTTTGATGGGAGTACCTCTTGGTCCTTTATGTAATCATTTACTTCTCTAGTTAGGTTCGACAAAACCCACATCTACGCTTGTTTATCAATATCATATTCCTATTCATATCGAAAATATGGAATGGTACCACTAGATAATTGAACATCTACATGCACAATTTCTTATCCTCCTAGTGAAGGATCAAATGACCCTTCACTGCATCCATAATAATATTCCAGGATTTAATGTCCTTCTTTATATGTAATTTCTTATTTGTTTGATCTATTTGTTCAATAACAACCTTTTCTGGAAACTCGAGAAGGTCATGTTCCTTTAATAACATGGTGACCCTTCCCCTCTAAGGCTTGGAGTTAGATGGTCCATTCAACTAGTCCTCAAATCTCAAATTAGTTGTTTCCATCTCTAGATATGATAATTTTTCACCTTGTGCTAAGTTCTTTTACCACGAACAAGAACAAAAATGATGTTGGCTTTCAAATATTCTCAGGTATCCTCATAGATTTTTGGCTTGACCCTTTGAAATTCCCACAAGAGTTAGTTTTATGTATTTATATAATCTCCCTCTCTTCCTAAGAATGATGACCTCCAATAGTTAATATTGGAAAATTTGGTTTCACCATAAATTGTTGTCACTACCCATTGTACCTCTGGCTATTATAACTTTTTCACTACCACTTTGTGTGATTTCTTCCATATAGCCTTTGCACACTACCTTTGGTGCATTTGTATCGTTACACACATAGCCTATGTTTATGTTGGTTGTTGTCTCATATGCATATGTTTCCTCATACAGTGGCTCGCCTCTACATATTTTTGGATTTTTCCTCCTACCAGTGGTTGTACTAACACCTCTCCATGCCTATTACCTCTTGCTTGTACCTTAGTATCTTGGATACTACTTCTTATCCCTATTGCTATGATTTTCACAATTTGTCTACTGATATATAGATCTAGCAAATCTATCAACCATTCATATTTCTACCTATGCAACTATTCTTTGGTGACAAGGATTGCTACAAAAATTTCTGACACAGCTAGCAGATAGAACCTTATGAGTGGCTTGATGGTTGGATTTTTTTCTCTCCACTAAGCTGCCTTCAATCCCCTACATCTAATATCACTATTATATTTTTCTACTAGATATGATAGCCTCCAATGGGTGCATTTTTGTTAGTATTTTATTCATTTTTTTCTTCAGCTATTGACTCAAACCTATGTACTCGTGGGTCTTCCTTTGCCAATTTTACACACCCCCACCCGCCACAACTCACCTATATAGTATTTTCACGTACATCTATGATTTTCCTTTACCATAGCTACCATATGATGTATTCCCAACTTGATTTTCCTATATGGATCAACACCATACAACTATGCTCTATGGATTTCAGCACGATCCTGCTTTGTGGTTAACTCTTTCCCATGTGTGGATCTCAACTATGCGCAATTTCAAATATCACTCTTTATTGCTCTTATACCATGTTAATTTCTAACCCTCACAAGCTAACAATTTATTACCTAGATTTCCTTGTTGTAAAAGTAATTATTACACATATCTACTGAACAAAAGAACAACTAGGATTTTAAGAAATATAACAATGGAAGAAAAATTAAACTCCACACCAATCTCACACTTGCAAACAAATATTTTCTCCCCTTAAAAAAATACAAGGGCTCCCTTCATGGGATAATGGTCCACTAAGAAGAAATAGATACAAAAATAAACTTGGAATTAGATCCAAATAATGAAACCCTTGATTTGTCATTCGATCTACTAGTTGGTATAGATCCTTCACTTGTTTCCCCTTGTACTCTTTTGTTAACCCTACACATTTGAATAGAATTCATTCACCATCCCATCACTCAAATATTACTCTAACTATGCATTCTTCTCAATATGTGTCTTCTCCCTTAACATACACCTCCATTTATAAGTATTGAGCTATTGATTTAATCCAAAACCATAATCTCCAATGTAATTGAAGGTTGAGATTACGTCTCAACATCACTTGATATCAATGTTTGAGATTCATCTAATTCACTATTGCAAATAACCTTTGAATTTCAATAAATTAACTCACTTTTTCTTATAAGAGTCAGTTACTCTAGTAATTAAAGTAATTTATAAATTTAAGGTCCAATTAGGTGACTTCTGAATGCCTGGACACTTAGGCCTATGAAAAAGTATGTTCTTGAGCTACTAACATCAATAGCTTGAAGTAAAAACTCGTTTACATAATGGATTGGAAATCTCAATAGATTCAATGTAATTTCATTGACCAAATAAAGGTCTAGTGGAGTATTTATAGTCCTTGTTTAACTTATTTCGGGGACATGCCTATGATGTGTCAACAATTTTCTTATTCATTTTATACCTTTGGCACAAATGTTCTGAATAAGGAGATATGTGAGTTTATCCTTTTTACTTTGACTTCGTTTGGTTGATATGATGTCACTATTTGAGATCATTTTGGTTACAAGAATGAACCAGTTAGTTAATAGAAACATTTATGGATGATGTGGATGTGGATGATTTGACAAAAAATTATGTGATTATTTCATGATGTGGATGTGTGTGTTATGGTTTATGCTTTGATATTCTCGTGATTTTATTTCATGCTGAAAATAAATATTTGGTTACATGATGAAATGTATTATGATATATGATGTCATTTGTCATTTTTCAAGTGAGATTAGAATAACCATAGGTGCCTATGGAATCTTATTTGAGTTAAGATATGTGGACCTACGACGGGGTTAGGATATGTATGATTGACATGTATATGAAATCACTTATTTTTATTCATTATCTTCATATAATGTTATCTGATATATTGATCTTGATGTGTGCAAATACAAGGAAACATTTTCTAAATAAGGCTACACAAGGTAAAATGGTTGTTCATTGAGATATAACATGAGTACCATCAGGGAGAGGAGGTCCATGATCTGTAAACTTTTGTATATATTCCACTAGACAATTTGTCACAACCAATAAAATAAAATTATACTTAAAAATATGAAATCTATATTATGAGGGTTTATTCCTCTTTAGATTCCAGGATCCATAAATTATTGTTAATTTCAAATACATGCAAATTAAAATTTATGTAGAAAATAGAGAATAGTTAAATAAAAACTCACAAAATACATTTAACAGAAGATATATCCTAGGAAATCCTTTTGGGAGAAACCTATCTTGAAGGTGAGGTCGCTTTGCTCTCTTTATCTGAATAGAAAATTGTTGCAAGTAAAAAGAAGTAAGGCCTATGGTACATGGGCTACTACAATGCACAAGTCCTCTCTGTGTGCTCTCTCCATATCCCTCTTTTCTATTCTTTGTATATATGGAACAATATGCACTTGAAAAGAATGGAACCACTTTTCCTCCTAATGGCTTGATCATAACACAACCTGATAGCCTATTATTGCTTAGGTTTCACCCCTTAAACTATTAATTAGGGTTACAATATGGACCCTTCTAGAGTCTTCTTCATCATGATCATGTGGCCAGCCCCTTTACCATTAATAATAGGGGATGATGTGGCCTCCTCTTGAATTATGATGGCCAAAACAAGATGGTCAACTTTCAAGTGGCATATGTTTTGCATACAAATTCTGATTGGGATGTTTTTTACACCATTGGAAAGATATTTTTGTCTAGAATAAGAAAAATAGGTGCTACACTAAAATGAAAATTCTTTAACCCCAAAATATGTCATTTGATGCCTCAAATTTATCTCATAAGGTTTCAAACCCAAATTTTCAAATATGGGTCCCACTAGTGAAAATGTTATGGTGAGTTGATTCCTTCAATTTTTCCACTTTGAGAACATCGAGATGGATGAAAAACAACATAGTGATCCAGTATGGATCATTTTAGGTTGCCTCTTTCTTCCTACTATCCTACCTATGATGTAATGGTTTGAAAACAATATGTTTTGATGTTTCTCTTGGAGGTTCTATGTTTCCATAAGAGAAGGCTATAAATTTGGTTAGTTACAAGGATTAACTGAAGAGCATATAATAATGTGCAAACCTTATTCATCAATGACAATTATTCTATCAGTGGCGGTGAAGGCATTTTCCTAGTTAATTCCTAACAATGTACCATCCCCTCTCATTTAAAAGTGATACTTGAAGGGTATGTAGGGACATGGAAGCCTCGATACATAACAATAAATGAAACTTGAAGGGAATGTAGGAACATGGTACCCTTGGTATATATTTGTAGGAAAAACATGAAAATAATGCAAGAACATGGCACCCTTGGTACATATTAGTTGGTAGTACTTGAATGGCATGTATTGGCATGACACCCTTAGTATTCCTTTTGAAGAGTTGTAGGAATTATGTCTACCTAGTGGTATAGCATACTTGAATATATTTATAGGTTATGTATAGTTCTTAGTGCCAAATACTTGAATAATAGTACCTTGGAATCACCCTTGGTATTGAATTTGATTTCATTTATGTATGCTTTAGGAGAATAGTTTTCTTCAACATACATATTTTATTTAATGATGGTAAATTCAATGAATTGCATGAGTGATTGCATTAATCATATAGCCTTATGCATATTATTATGAAAAGGGAAATAGAACTTACTTGATAAGTGGAAATGGAGAGGGATATAGAAATGGGTGAGATAAATGGAAAGAAATGAAATTTTATTCAAAAATAAAATAGTGATTTCATGCTAACCCACTCAATGAGCAAAACGAAAAGGGATGTATAGAACAAGTAAGAGTAAAAATAAGAAAATATGTTGAAATTTTATGAATAATCTCTATACTAAATTTTACATAAAAAAACATCTTGTGCATGGAGTGACACATGGGTGGGTGGATAATATGTATTTAATAATTTAAATAATTTAAGTTTTGCATGAGATGGACAAATGGCGTGAGCCTCAAAGGTTATATAAGAAATTTGGATGGGACTAATAGCTAACCATTTTGCACCTTAATGTTCAATTGTTTTTGTAATGAAAATTATTTTAATGACAAATTGGCATTGATTTTGGTCTTAAAATTTATGCTTATACTTTGGAGGTGAGGATATCACATTCTCTAAAGGATCTAAATAATTTGAATTTCTGGTTTTATACTCTTTTCATACATGTTTGTTTAAATAAATAGTATAAAACACATACAAATATATATACAAAGCAAGGGACTCCATGAGTTTATAGTGAAGAAACCCTTGAAGAGGCGATTATATTAATTAAAGCATTCATATGTGTATTTGTATTATGAAAATGGCCCCTTTATATAACTAAATATGACCATAACAACTATTTCATAATTAGACAGTTAGATTGTTTTTTGAACCATCTTTGTAAGTATATCCATAAATCATTCCATGAGCCTCTCAACTAATATTCATCCCTAAATTCTCTCTTTTCTTCCCATATTTGATTCTCACATAGACTTCAAGAATTTATCTACATCATTACAAAGCATCATATCTTTATACATTTATTTTTTATCCTAAATAGAAGTTAATACTTCATAATCACCCTTAACAAGTACTTGTGACCTCAATATGCAATCTTATTTCTCTATATTTGGATGTCATCGTCATTCTTCAATTTCCTTTTAAACGAGTCTCATTCTCATATTTTATGATATTTTATTTAATGCTCTTTGAATTTACCTTCTTCCTTTAAAAATATTCATCTTTTGGTATTTTCTCTTCATCCTCATTCTTATACATGTCTTCAATCTTCTTCATTATTCATCTTGAATCTTCTTTACTTTTCTTCTAGTAGCTGAAAAACACAAACATTTTGTTGTTGAAGCCCATATAAAAATGTTAAGATCCACTAGAAGATATGTCTCACTAGCCATTGTATCCATTGGTTCTCTAGGAAACATTTTCTCATAAATGGTTCATCAACATATTATCCATCACAAGCATATTTTCTTCCCCCGAATCATCATCAATCATAATTTTAGGTTTCCTCTTGTTTACATGTACCCACATTGTGGGTTTCCTTTGGCTTACCTATACCCACACTATGAGATTTGTTTGTCTTACTCTCAACGATCACATATTTTATGCTTTTGTGGATTACTACCAACCATCGAATCCTCAAGTGGTTTTGGCCTTCCATGAACCATCAAGTGCTTTCTACTGAACACAAACCATTGATTACATGAAGTGCTTTTGGCTAAGAAAAAACCATATATTACATTACGTGATTTTTAGATTATCGTAAACCTTCCTCTATCATGACAAGTGGGTTTCATTTTTCCAAAAACAATTCAACTTTCAATTACATGGTATACTTCTTCATTAGGAATTTCATCAAAATTTGACTCAGGGTCATACAATCTCAAATTTTCATTTCAAGCTAATCTAGCCCTTATACAAGCATTGGAACATTTTCCTTCCATCATCAAAAACATTCTTTAAGGACGATTAAACTTCTTAGGAATGACATTTTTCATGGATTTCGTGCTTTTTCATCAACATAAGGTACTATTTATTCTTACATTTGTTCACTCCCTTCTTCTTGTGTATTCTTTGTGACTCCATATCCCTTTTTCTATACTTTTCTTCCACTAGATATGTTTCTTCTCTCACTTTTTCTTGAATCATCGTCTCTCTTTTCATATCCTTCTCTTATGCTATTTCATTATTTTTTCTTTTTGATTTTCAAACTCTTCATTTCCCTTTTCTTTTTCTCTTGAATTTTGCTTCATTTCTTATGCCCATGAGTCCATATTATTCTTTCTTCTTCTTGAATTTTATTCTGTTCATGCTTCTTATGCTTTCGTCTTTCATTTCTTCTATTAGGAAGTCTTCATTTTACTTTCTCTTCATTAGTAATATTCTTTCTAAACATGCATAAGTATTATTTTTTGGAGTGATACCAATGTCCAACAAAGAAACCTATGACCTTGGCCTGGGAAACTCAATTGATAGAGCACTGTCATTATTTGACATGACTTTAATTTCTATATTGACAATTTTAACGACTTCCCTACAAAACCAAGATCTTTCAAGACACACTTGTACTTGAATTGATTTAATAAGCTCAAAATTGCACTTCATTTTATTTTAACAAGCTCTTATCCTTTGACTACATTTTTTTAAAAAGATTTTAAAATAACAATAATATTGCTACTTACACCTAGGATTTGACTCAATGTGACTTCTTTTTAATCTTTACATCAATAAATGGATATTCGATTACTTTACCTTAAATTTATTTTTTCTTGATAACTTGTGACAAGAGGTCATTTATAATACAACAACACCATATTAATGACTTTGATATGTTCCATTTGAATGCTAATAAACAATTATCCCTTCTATAAAGGGAATTAAAGAAAAAATAAAGTGTCCATACACCATTAGATTTTCTCATAGGGATCTTATTGGGCCTCGTAAAGTGAATGATTTTTCATATAAAGGCCAATAATTTAACTTCTTTAAAATTAAAAGAGGCATATCTTATTAAAAAAATATCATATGTATTTTTTTCTTGTTGATTATGAGAGGGTCATCATCTAGTTGGATCTTCTTTTCATAACAAAATTGTGCATTTCTCTTGTTTCAAGTCATTAATTCATTAAACACAATGAAGGAATATCTTGTGACTTTTGTGCAACCTGAAAATTGTGGAGAACTCCAAACGAACAAAATTAAACCTCCAACTCACTCTAAATAGTCCAAGGATACAAATCTTCAACATACACATGGGACATGGCTTCAAATATTTAAATTATTAAATATACATTATTCTTGAGACCATGTATTTTAAAATGCTTACAAAACCTTTATGTAATTGAAGAAACTAGAAACTACAATAAAATTTCTCCCAAAATCCACAATAAATAGATCAAACGAAACTATATTTATATAGACCATTCCTCAATGGGGAATACATAGAGAGAGATAGGGGTTCATTAGGTTGATGTCAACACTTTTAGAAGTACTTTGTGTTTTTTCTTGGCCTTTATCTTATCCTTTCTCTTGGACTTGCGGATTTCATTCTTCTACGACCTGTAAGTGATCCTTGACCTTAACATGACATTGAAATATGTAAATAGGTTCGGTCTTCATAATGATATATGTAATCGTGATTTTATGTATATAATGATAAGAGAAAAATAAATTTATCATTTTTATCCTTGAGGCATGGGTTTCATGCTCAAGGGAAATTTATTTTTAGGTCAAGCTCCCATATCTACCTTGAAGACACAAAGTTTATTGCCAATGAAAAATACCATTTTAAACGTAAATTTCAGGGGGCCCTCGAAATCATCAAGAACCATCACAACTTCAATAGGGATGGAGGCTTAGAAGTTAGCAGAAATTGGATTTCCCTTCTCCCCTGCAATACCAAGGAATAAAGTGTTTCCCCTTTCTTATTATCCTTACCATTCTTTATTTGTCCCTCATCTCCTCCCCATGCTCCTCCCAATCTCTCCCATGGATGTTTTATCACATTTTCCTTCTTCTCAAATTTCCTTATCACCCTCTCATGCTTCATCGTAGTGAATTTTATTAACCCTGCCCCTTATTTCACCCTTTTACTGGGATTCCATTTTCCCCTCCCTTCTTTGGATCAAACCTTTGTTACCCTACCCCTATATAATAAATATAATAATTATATATCATATTCATATTAATATTTCTTGTGTATACTAATAACATGATTTTAAATTAGGTATCATAATATTTATATAAATATATTAAACATATCTCAAAATCATAGGTATATTAAATCATAAATTAAAATTATTAATAAATTGATAAATTAATACTACCCATTCCAAAAATAAAAAAATCATAAAATTATTTATAATTTATTTAAAGTGAATTTTTTTTTTTTTTTTTTTTTTTTTTCCCTTGGAAAAAGTCATAATTTCCATTAGTAAAGAGAAATTACATTCTGTAGATGCCATAGCATATGCATATTGAGAGTGGTTGCCTCCCCAGACTGTTTGGAGAAACAACAAACACAAAAGACTGTACTCTCCATGCAGGGAGGTCATGAAAATCTCAAAATTATTGTTACTTATCAGAGTTTAACATCAAATAAACAACAACAAAAAAAAGTGAATTGAATTCTCCATGTAGGGAGATCACGAAGGTCTCAAAAATGAAATAACATTGATATAGTTTTTACTGAGAGTCTGTCAAAAAACTCTAGATGAGAGTCCTGTAGTAACATATGTACATAAATATAAACTACATGTGAGATACTAAAAAACAGGAAGAAAATAAGATAGTGTTTAAATCCCTTGGTGCTTGTGTCAATCTATGAATGGTTTGTGGTAAAACTGATGGAAGGTACCATTGATTTCCTCCTGTACCAACCAGTCCTCTTCCTGCCGACACGCTACCTCCTTTGATAGGTGGTCTGCCCCTGAGTTGCGCTCCCTGTAGATGTGGTGACATACAAAGTTATCAAAGGATGCTATCAATCTATGTGCCTCATCCAAAATGTGCCTCAATGAGAATGCAGAGCAATGAGATGTTCTATTAAGCCAATTGCAAACAAGTTTGGAGTCCCCAAAGAGTTGGAGCTAAGTGTAGTGTTTTTCAAGAGCAAAGTGTAGGAGGTGTTTTGCAGTGGCAAGCACGACATAGTTGTTTGTGCCTCTTCCCAGGATCATTTGGATTTTGTAACAGTGAGATTCCCTGAGGTAGATGATGCCCCCCCCTCCATAGCCCTCTTTTTGGGCTGACCCATCAAAATAGGCCCAAGGAGATAATTTGTCTATGAGTTCCGGTTGAAGGTCCCTAGGGGGAGGCTGAGAGATATCCTTAGGAATGGAATCAAAATTGGCTGTGATTCTGGATCTGATGGAAAGCCAGTGAGAGTCTTTGCGCTCGAAGATTGCTCAGTTCCTTTCTATCCAAAAGGCCCAACACATCAAAAGGGGAAGATTCATGTCTTTTCCTTTGTGTCCACCAAGCCAACTTTGCCAAGCCTCACGAATGTTTCCCCTGAGCCATCCCTAAAGGGAGGGGTACTGTGCTAAGATGAGGTTCCATTGCTCGGAAATGATAGGACATTCTAGAAATAGTTGCTTAGTACTTTCCTCATTGCTTCTGCACAGGTGACACCAAAAAGGTCCATGGAAGGATCGCTTCATTAAGTTTAAACCGTTCAGGACTTTGTTGAAGAGGGTGGACCACATGAGTTCTCGCGTTCTAGGGGTCGCTTTGAACTTCAATAGGGCTTTCCACCATGGCTCTAAATGCTCCAGTTTTTTGCCTTCCATGAGCTTTAGGTACCCCTCCTTGGCGTCTGCCATTTTTTGTATATGCCCACACAATTTCGTCCTCTCCTTCTATTATCTGAATGTGAGCTTGTGTAAGGGCATCAATAAAACCATCCCAAACCTGATTCCAGTGGGCTGAAAGGTGGAGGTTCGGAGCTGACTTCCAGGCTTGCTAAAATAGTGTAGAATTTGTAGAATCAACAATGTGACATACATGTGTGTAGCCCTGTTTTGCCAGAAATCCAGTCAGCTCTTCTGAGAGCCTATGAGCATTCCTGCAGCCAATCCAGGGGTCAACCCCAATTCGAACTGCATTCCCCTCATGGATCCTCCACGTTAGGCCCGCACGAATGAGGGGAATAAAGTTCAACACCGCCTTCCATGTGGAGGATATATTATCGATGATTCGATGGTCCTGCCTAATCCAGTCCATAGTGTTTGATGGGGAGATATACTTGGCATAGGCGACCTTCATCCAGAGATTTTGAGATGTGATGAGCTGCCAACCCAATTTTGCTGCCAGTGCTTTGGCAAAGATGTCCAATTTTTTGATGCCGCATCCCCCCCATTTCTTGGGTCTAGCAATAGTATCCCATTTAACCCAAGCAAAGAGACTTCCCTGTTTGTTGCCTTTCCATAAAAACCTACTGCATATGCTTTTAAGTCTTAAAATAATTCCCTTGGGGTTCTAGGCCGAGGTCATCCAATAAACTGGGGTCGCTTCCAGTACAGCTTTGATGAGGATTAACGTGCCATCTCGAGAAAGGTATCTATTATACCAGATGTTCAATCACTTTTCCACCTTAGAGATAAGGCAAGTCCAATCGCAATTTTGTACTCCAGGGCCTTCAATCAGAATCCTAATTACTTCAGACCCTCCTCCATAGAGTGTAAAGTAAAAGGGAAATGGTGAAGAGCAAATTGAACTTCCAACTGGGAACAGCCAATAGTAGTCAGAGTAGACTTGTGGATATTGATAGCCATGCCTATTGTCTTCTAGAAAAGATCAAAGACGTTCTGAAGGATAGTGGTGTCTCCGACACTGCCATTCAAGAAGATGAGGACATTGTCCACAAACAGTAAGTGGGTTAAAAATGAATTGTCCGTGATCTTGATGCCCACTATTCTGCCCCTTCTATGCTTAGCCCCTATGTATCTACTTAGGCCTTCCATGATGAGAAGGAAAAGTAGGGGGGAGAGCGGGCATCCCTGCCGAGAAGAAAGGAGTAGGAGCACTGTTTAGAATAACATTGTATGATACATTGGTGATACAGCTCCTGATCTATTTGATGTATAAGTAAGAGAAGCCTAGATGCATGAGAAGCAGTCTAATATAGAGCCAATTCACTGTATCAAAAGCCTTTGTTAAGTCCACCTTAAGTATCATACCTTTTAGATTCCTTGTGTGCATAGAGTGAAGTAGTTCTTGTGCAGTTCCCACTACCTCATGGATTTGTCGATGCTAAAGGAAGGAAAATTGCTCAGAGGAAATGTGAGCCAAGAGGATGGGCTTCAGCCTGTTTGCTATGATTTTGGCTATGGTTTTGTATAGGCAATTGCATAGAGAGATAGGGCGGAAGTCATTGAAGGAGGAGGGCTTGTCAGATTTGGGTATGAGTGCAATGAAAGTGGACTTTATAGTTGGTGACATCCTTCCCGAGAGGCGGCAGTCCTCCACCACCTTGAGCAAATCATGGCCTAGGATATCGAAAAAGCAAGGTAGAATTCAACAGTCTAGCCATCAGGCCCAGGGCTCTTATCTCTTTGAAATCCTTTGATGGTGGCTTCTAATTCTCCCAAATTACCTCCTTCGATAGTTACTCTTCCTCATCCAACTCAACAAACTGAGGGAAGAGTTTTTCTATGCGCATAATCTCAACAATGTTGGCCTCTCCAGGGGTTGAGTATATGCTTTTGAAATTTGAGCTGGCTAAAGCAGCCAACTCTCTGGAGGTATTAACTTTATGTCCCTGATCATTCTGGAGCTCCCAGATGGTGTTGATGGCCTTTCGCCCATTAGAAAAATGGTGATAGAACTTTGCATTATCATCTCCTTCCTTAAGCTAGGTTGCTCTGCTCCTTAGGCGCCAACTTTATTCTCTGTCCTTGAGAATTTGGGTTCTCTGCTTTATCAGGTGGGCATATTACTCTTTTTTCTCCAGAGAGGTAAAAGTACCCTTCGATTGTTCCTCAATATCTAAAATAGCTTTTTCAACAAGTTTTAGGCTAATGTCCTCCTGTTCCCTCTTCGTGTGCGCCCATTCTCTAAATAGTCCCTTTAGCTCCTTGAGGTTACTGACAAACCCTTTTACAGGATCCACCTCCCCTGAGATCTGATGGGATTGCCAGAACGCGGTAACCAAACTGATATAGATGAGTTGAATTTGTATGGAGCTCTAATCTTGTGGGAGCTGTCGTCTAATTCCAGAAATATAGTCCGGTGGTCCGAGATTCCCCCATTGCCTACCCATTGCCTAGCACGGGAGTGTCTGGCATGGAAAGCTTCCTTAATAAGGAAATAGTCTAATCTCTGGGCTAGACTTTGGCTGCCAGAGCCATTATTTTTCCAGGTGTGTTGTAGTTTAGCCAAAGGGATGTTGATCCAGTGATGGTCCTCAAGAAATTACAAAAAAGCTTTAGATAGCAGGTCTATCTGAGCCATGTGGCCCCATGATTCCATGAAACCCAAAGATAATTTCAGATCTCCAACTAGGATCACATTGTCTACCTGAAAGAGGGAGGTGTCAAAAAGCCTCCTCCAGAAGGTCTCTCTGTTTTGACAGGGGCCATAGACATTGATGACTCTTATCGAAACCTCAAAGTCTTTAGAGAAAATATATGCTCTGATAAAACCCCCACCACCCCATATGCTCCTTATGTCAATTTTTCTGTTCCTGAACCCTATAGCGATCCCCCCTGATCGAACAGAGGCATCCAGGGCATGGAAAGACCAATTTAGCAACCAATATTTCAGGAGGGGGATGATCGTGTCTGCCATACAGAGGGTTTCTTGTAAAAAGATCATATCGACCTTCTTAGAGAGAAATAGTCACTTCAGGGCTAATTTTTTCTCTGGGCTATCCAACCCTCTACAATTGGAGGAAACAAGCTTCATGGAGGGGGAGGGGGGAGGGTGTCCTTTTCTCTAATAACCCTTTCTATGGTTTTCTGCTTGCCCTGGAGGACCTCGATCCCAGCTTCATCAATCGTCTTATGAAAGTAGGAAGGTGTGCCCTTCCCTGGTTTGGGCGAAACCAGGGGAGAATCCACATAAAAGCCTACTTCATCCATCTCTCTCTCTCCTTAGTTTTGGATCAGGTAGAATACCTCGAGGCAGAGTTAACCGAGGGAGAAGTTGGTGGGAGGGAAGGGATTGAGCTAGAGGAGAGGGATAAAGTGGTATAAATAGGAGGGGATAGTGGGATGGAGTAGGACATATGGGGTTGTCCTGTCTGATGGGGAGAGGGCGGTAGATGGGAGCCTAGAACAGGGCTAGAGAGGAGAGGGGGAGGGGGAACCAAAACCCAAGAAGGAAACTAGGAAGAGAGTGATAAATTAGATGCACATTGATGAGATGTAGAGACATTAGAAAATAAAGACATACCCAAAGAGAAGACATCACCTTTTGCAGTCCTCGAGTGCGTTAGTGGAGGGGATGGAGGTCGCATAGGATTCTTTCCTCTCTTCTTCAATGTTGGTGTAGGTGGTGCTTCCACTGTGTCCAATGTCTTGTTTTTCTCCACCGGTTGGGTCTCAACTGCTTGTTGGGGGGGCTGTTCAGCTGGCAGTTCCCGTTCCTGTTCTTGTGAGGCCTATTTTAGCTTCTTTAAGAGGGGGCAAGCCTTGTAGAGGTGCCCCACCTGATAGAAAATTCTACAATGATAGGGGATACCTTCTTAGTCTAGCAGCTGTTTCCTCAAAAAAACCTCCATTGAATGGTGATGAATTCTTGTAGACCTCCTCTGGTATCTAAGTGAACAAGGATTCTGGCATATGCCATCATTCCCGTGCTCTGTTATGACTTATCAAACTCCATGAAGGTGCCCAGGGAATTCCCGATTTTCCAAAAAATATCCTCTGACCAGTACCGAAGATGCAGTCTAGGGAGCCTAATCCAAACCAGGCCAACCCTAATCTATTTCGTCTCCGGGTTGAATAGAGGAGTCCAACACTTGAGGAGTATGGGTGCGTTCTCAAAGTGCCAGAAGGAAGAGAGAACCCAACTAGTGTGGTCAACCCTTGCAAACCATAACGCAAACCAACTACGAACAAAGGTCTCGACAAAAGGGATATCCGCCAAGTGTTGTCCCCATATTTCCATGGCTCACGCTTTCAGTCTAGCCGCTGAGTAGTTCCTCCCTTTGATACGACTAACCAGAACTCTGTCCGCATAGTCCATGGCGTCACCCCACTAAATGTATTCCTCAAGTTAAAGAATAATGTTTGTAAGCTGAGATTTGTAACACATCTATTTCTTCAAGGGGCAAGAGGGCAGGTGGCTAGGGTTTGGAGAAACCCTCGCCTCTTCCAGAGCTTCGAGCGGGGGGGGAGGGTTAGGGTTAAAGGGATTAACAGGAATGGCCTCAGAGAGAAGGGGAACCATGGAGAAACTTCCCGAGGGTATGGAACGTGCGGAGGACGAGGGAAGGACAATCGGCAGGGGGCTTTAGATAAAGATCCAGGTAGAGGTGCCGACAAGGAATCCAGTGGCACAGAAGGACCTGTAATATCCAGGGAAGGGTGGAAGCAATCCGAAAGAAAACCCATGGTAGCCGGGGATGGCACTGAAAACTACAACCAAGATGAGGGTTCTTTCGGTAAAACAGAGGTGGGGTGTAACAGACCAAAGGACTGCGGGTATTCAACAAAATTACTAGAGAGGTATTCATTGTACATACCTTTAGATGCTGCAAATGTGGAATGCCAAATGGAGCCCTCCTCCAGAGGATCCTCCGAATAATCCACCTCGTCAATGTCCCTAGCGACAGCTACACTAAAATATGGCAAACCACCTTGAAACCAGTTGGCCGACGGAATACCGGCACCGACAACAGTGAAAACGGAACCAGGCAGAATGAAAACTCAGGGAGAATAGCCCGAAAGGGGAGCTAGGGTAATGCACAAGCACCTAACCGTCGAGAGGTGAGAAGGGTGAAAACGGCCTGTGTGCCCTCAATGAAACATAGAACCCTTAACAGTAAAAATGTGAAAATGACCGAGTCGAAAGAGAGATGAGCGTTAGAGCAGTAAACAACCTAGGCATGGGTATCAAGTAAAATTGTCAGGGGTAGCTGCAGGCTAGGTGCCGGGATCTGCAATACCCTGTACCCGGAGCCACCATCCCATTGAGGCCATCTCCATTCTGCCTCAGTGGGTCGCCATCGCCTCCCTCATCCCAACTCCATTTCCCCTGAATCCAAGTGAAATTTATTAATTATGTGTGAAAATAGATTTATCTATTCTAAGTAAAAAAGAGTCAAAGAATATCCATTATTATAAAACATAAAAAATTAAAATTAAAATAAAATGTTAAAATGAAAATTCTTATAAATATAAGTTTAGTAATAATTTTATTAATAATAAAGATTATGTTCAAATTTATTACAATAAACTAAAACATAAGTTTACAAAGATCATAAATTAAAATAATTAACAAATTAATAATTGATACTACTTCTCTAATAAGAATTAGATGTAAAAGATTTATAATTAAATTAAATTAAAATTTATTAATTAAGTGTCAAAAATAAATCCATTATTAAAAATAAAAAATGAATTAAATGTAAATTTTGATTAAATAAAAGTGTAATTCCTTTCCTTGAGCTCGTTGGCTCCCCACACTTGCAGCGTTGGATATTATATTTATTACTTCCATTTCTCTTCTTTATAGATTCAATCCTAAACATGAGTCTTGTTCTAGACTCGAAACATAGACATAAAAGTGCAGACTATGGAATTTCCGATCTCTCAATCCCATGTTACGCATTGTAAAGAAAAAATATTTGAGTCAAAATGCCCTCCAAGACCACTTCATGGTGCAAAGATCAAATCAGCCTACACACATGCAAAATTCAACCTAAAAGGTGTAATTTGACCTAGTGAAAGACATATATAAAGGAGACTTCGACCTCACTTGGAATAGACACATTCACTCACCAAAATCTTACAAGGAAGAGCAAGAAGTGCGAAGAAGAGAGAATCTAGAAGAATGCAAGAAAAACAAGTTTTCTAATTTGGATTTTGGTTATGTTATTCCACACATGTGAAGATTAGGGCATCATTTTGCAACAACAAAAATTCAGTTGTAGTCAGTTCAAGAAGGTCTAGTTTTTGGGTCAAAATAAATCTATCTTACCAGCCAAAGGTCTCATCTCAAGCGAAGAAGAAAAGGACAATGTCACCATATTTGTCTCACGTGTGTCACCTAGGGTTTTTGTAAAATAATCTATTTGAGAGGTTGAAGTTGCAGAAGAATATGCTAGAGAGGTCGAAGCTGCAGAAGACCCTACTGGAGTGATCAAAATTATAGAATAATCTATTGGGTAGAAGAACTTTCTAGAAGTAAAAATTGCAAGGCATGCTAAAGAATTTTACTTGGTCATGAAGGGTCTTGGTCAAGTGTCAAAGGTATTGGAATTCTTCAATTGAAGATTTGATAAGAAGAAGAATTCTTATGGTTTTTCCTCTCAAGTGGAGAGGTTTTGGCCCTAGATGATCACCTATATCCTATGTCATATCGTTTCATTGTTCTTTATGGTTTGGTAGTTGTTTGATGAAAATAACATAATAATAATAAAAGAGAAAAATAATGTAATCAAGATAAGTAAAAATATATCACAAGAAATTATCAATAGAAGAGAAATCACCTAACCTAGCTGCCCTAGATTTGTCAACATGGTATTAGAGTTGAGGTGATAAGACAAGGAAAGGTAGCTTAAAGAAGGATACTCAATGGATGAATCACAAGGAAATAATCAAGAGAATTAATCGTCAATAAGGACCATTAATCTCAATGACCATAACATTTCAAAGAAATAAGACATCAAAACCCCATCTCATCCAAAGAAGGGTTATTCATTTGAAGCATTCTTTAGAAGCTCGCATAATCATCACAAAATATCTATAGTACCCTACCTCCACTCAAACAAATACTACTCATTGAAGCATCTTGAAGTCTCTATGTCCAAGGGAAGAAAAAATAGGTGTTTTCATCATCGCCAAGGAATCAAGGTAATCTCCCTTCCTTTGAAGGATCACTTTCTAAGGAAGACATCTTCATCAAGAAGACACCTTCTATTATCAACATTATCAACATTAGCATCAAAATCAACAAAGCGTCAGGTTGAAGATATTTTCATTAAGAAGGATATTCACTTGAAAAGTAATTATCTTTATATTTATGACTGAATCTTCCATCAAATTGAATTCATTTTGGAAGGAAAATAACAAATTGGTTGGGTCATCAAACGTTCTTGCATGGATCAAGAGGACATATTTGATCCTCATAGAAAATGAAGTGATTGAACATGTTAAGGGCTCGATCACTAAACCCAAAAAATAAGAATATCAAGCCCTTACCAATTATATGAAAGGAGAAATTAGGGCTCAAAGGATCCCTATATCATCTATCAAGGATCCCCTCATACCATATGTTGCAATAGTGGACACATCAAAATAAATATATGAGAAGCTAGTAGAATTGTTCTTCATAAGTACTACTAGAGAAGTGATATATTTGAGAAACGAGTAATACAAAATGAGAATCTCAAAGGAATATGGAATAACCCCATAATTTATGAAGGTATCATAAATAAGAGACCAACTACAAGAGTTGGGAGAAATAATGTGCAATAAAGAAATGACCACCGTAGTGCTCAATACACTATCAAAGTAATGGGGAAACTTTACATCAGGCATCTATGGAAAGAAGGAAGCTACAACATTCAATGAACTTTGTTCATTATGTAAAATTGAAGACGGGGCTGAAAGAAAATAAGTGATGTGGGATAAAATGAGCAAATTCAATAAATTTTTTTCATGACTAGAAGGAAAGGAAAGTTTGGAAGGTTTTTTCATCAGAAAAAGAATAATAAGGATATCTCGAAGATGCAATGCTATGGTTTTCATGAATATGGGTACCACAAGAGAAATATTCCTAAAATCAATAATGAAAAAAACAATAGAGGAAGGGAAGAATCCCATATCACCCAACAAGTGGAAGAACCTGAGAAGAATAACTCAAATAAGGAGGAAGTGAGAGATATCTACTATTACTATGATAAACTCCTTCACTAAGTTCCTTTCAGTTTTGTAAATAATATCTATCATTGTAGGTATGATAGGATGCATCGTAGTAGAATATGGCATCATATTAGAAGCATACATTGGAAGCAAGATCTCATGTCATAATTAGAGAATATTGAAAGAATAAGCTAAAATAAATGTAACAGTCGTCGTATAAAGGAAGTAGCTCTTGATAACCTCATTGAAAGCAGAGATAGTACATATGGTTAGAATAAATTCATCTAGCATGATAGAATTATTTCATCATACATCATCACCATTTGGAAGGATAAATTGTAGGATGAGGATAATCAATATCCTCCATTGGAATCTTCTTTAGAAGGTTCACCTCTACTTAGAAGAAGCAAGTGCCTAATTCATCATTCCACCCTATGTGGGATACATTGTTTAGAAATATGATGGTATGGTAACAAAGGGATGCAACAGGTCAAGATGATTGAAGTACTCTCAATCAAGGAAAGGAAGCTACGAAAGGAAGTCCAAATGAACAAAAGGTGAAAAGAGGTATGTATCTATTTGATAAATTAAGTCATTTCATTATATAGTTGTAGATATTATGAGTATATGCTCTACCTCATGAGCATGATAAGAAAAAAATGATCCCTTCCTTTCAAAACTTGTATGAAGGAATGTTTGACATATTGAAAAGATGAAATCAACATAGTATGTCCACATATGGGATATGAGGTAGTTGACAAAAATAAAGGAACTATGAATTCCTCTGAAGTAATGTGTGAAGAAAGAAAGAAGATATCGTGAAAGGTGCAACCACGGTCATGGAAGAAAAGGGAAGTCAACATACGATGACTAGAATAATTGATCATGGAATCTCCATAGAAAAGAAGAACGTGATAAGGTCTGTAAAGAAAGGAGACTCTTGACATATAAAGTCTTGGAGATATGTTTATGAATGTGAAAGATGTTGCAAGCAAGCAAGATGTTATGATTCGATGTTTATCTTTTATTTTTGAACAACATCTGGATGGGTTGATACAGGTCTACCAAAAGAAGGTTGTGTATGTCACCTTTAACAAGCTCTCATGTGGTTAGATGAAATATCCTAAAGGAAACATGACTTGGAAGAGGTAACAGTATGAAGAAAATCTAGATGTGGATTAGAATATCACTTTCTAATGAAGAGAAGGATGACATGAATGATACGGTTTATGATGGATGGCCAATGCCCTACAACTATTGTAGGATTCATAATGAAAAATGATGAACTTCAAGACATCTAAAGAAGGAGCCCCACAAGAAGTTGAGAGTAATATGATATGCACCCAGAGCTACTCAAAGAAAGTTCGTGGTTAAGAGGGAGATTGGACGAGTCCCTGGATAAGAGGGTGCTTGGGTACAATCCTTTTAGGAATGGGTATATCTTCCCCAGTTGAGAGGAAGAGATAGACACATCATTCTTGTATTCATATTGTGAATACATAATGGAGGATTGGGTAAGCATATGGCATATGATACTCTTTGAGGATGAGGTAACGCATCCAAGATAAGAGTAGTTGAAGAGGACCATTATTCTTTGAGGACTGGTAATCCAACATAAGAATAGTATTGGAAGGACATATTTTATGAACACCCCGGTGGGGTATGTTCCTTGAGAGACAATGATGATGGTGTTTTTCAGTCATTGGTCTCACCAACATTGTGCTATGATCTTGTGGAGACTAAGTTGTTAGTCAAGGCCTTGCTATGTGACAATGCTAGTTGGTATAATGCAAATATATGGCTTACCAATCTTACTCTTCTTATTAGAATTCTTCATAGTACGAATGTCCAAGTACCTTGTATGAATTATGAATACCTCCCTGGTTAAGAGGGAGTATTGAAATATGTAACTAGGTTTGGTTTTCATAATGACATATGCTATCATGATTTTATGTATTTAATGAAACGAGAAAAATAAATTTCTTATTGTTATTCTTGAGGCATGGGTATCATGCTCAAGTTACATTTAGGTCAATCTCCCATTGAGAGCTTCTAGGGATTTTCATTGAGTCTACAAGTCAAGAAAGTCAATGTCATGTATTGAAGACCCATTTGGACATGTTATGTATTGTAAATAAAAATTTATTTGAGTCAAAAGGCCATTTAAGAACTCATCATGGTGCAAATATCAAGTCAGCCTAAAAGGTGGATTTTGACCTAGTGAAATACTTATATAAAGGAGACTTCAACCTCACTTGGAAGACACACATTCACTTACCAAAATCATACGAGGAAGAGTAAGAAGTGTGAAAAAGAGAGAATCCATAAGAAGAAAAGAAAACGATTTTTCTGATTTGGATTTGGCCTATATTCCTCCACACATGGGAAGATTAGAGGCATCATTTTGCGGCAACAGAAATCAAGTTGCATTCACTTCAATAAGGTCAAGTTTTTGGATCAAAGGAAATCTATCTTGCAAGTCAAAGATATCATCTCAAGAAAATAATAAAAGAAGTACAAGGTCACCATATTTCTCTCACATGTGTTACCTAGGATTTCTGCAAAAAATATTTGCTGGAGAGATTGAAGTTGTAGAAGAATTAGCTGGAGAGGTTGAGGTTACAGACAAACATGTTGGAGGGATCGAAATTATAGAAGAATCTATTGGAAGAAGAAATTGTTGGATGTCAAAATTGCAGGACTTGCTAAATAATTCGACTTGGTCTTGGAGGGTCTTGGTTAAGGGTCATAGGTTTTGGAATTCGTTAATTGAAGATTATTTAAGAAGAAGAATTCTTGTGGGTTTTCCTCTCAAGTGGACAGGTTTTAGCCATGCCTGATTGCCTATATCTTGTGTCCTATTGTTTCATTTTTATTTATGTTTTGGTAGTTTTTTTATGAAAGGAACATGATAATAATCAAAGAGATAAAGAATATAATCAAGATAAGTAAAAATACATGACAATCAGTTATCAACAAAAGAGAAATAACCTAACCTAGCCACCCTAGATTTCTCAATACATGAAGCCTTCCACTCTATCCAATTCCCTAATCATCTTCATAATATCCAATTCTATAAAGTTATCCCATCCAAGATCTCAAAAATAACATCTTCCTTTTATTCTTTAAGTAAAACATGCATGCATAGAATCACTAGTCGATGCACAAAATCTTGTGTTGAAGTAGTAGTTTCATCATCACTAAATGTTACTAACTATGAAATAGAATGGTTTTAAAAGACCTTCATTCACTCTTTAGTCACACATTGGCTACTTAGGAAAACAACATGCAAATCATTGACCTTGGAAATGAACTTTCTAATCATGGTGATTTCAGTGACATTCTTAAGCATTCATTGAGCATAGATTGAACTCAAAATTGTCGTGGAAATGTAATTATCAAATATTTCACCATGTGTCATTCAAGGGTTGGTTGTTTGAAAAACAATTGTTGATTTTTGTTCTAAATGAATTTTTTTGGGGCTTATATTTGTTTTTGAAACTAGGTATTTTGTATTCCCAAACTACTTTAGTGATCGAAAAAATAGTTATTTTAAATTACATATATTGATATTTAAGCAATTTAATATATTTTGTAAGAAAGAATTATCACTTATTCAAAAGGTGTTATGAACCAGCTCACAAAAAGATAGGAAAGATAGATCAATGACTTCAAAATCAGCCTCTTCGAGGGGGAAACCTCCTTTACATTATACAACTGAATAATTCTTCAATGATAGAAATGACTAAACCTCCCTTATATATATAGGAGTCTAAGGGGTCACAATATAATCAAAGACGACATAACAATAATAATATAAGGACACAATAATAACAATAAGGGCTACAATGACAATAGTAATGGGGGAGTCACTAGAAATATAGTGACCTAACATGCCCCTTTCCTTCAAAAAGTGTTGTCCTGAATGCTTGAGTAGTTCTGGATGCTTATGTATAAAACTCTCATCCTCCCATGTGGAATCTTCAACGGGTAAGTTCTTCCACTTGATGAGATACTCCAAAATTGATCGATTCTATAGTTGTCGCGTTCTTTTTTCTGTGACTTCTTAAGGTTCCAATATGACTTTTCCTTCCTCGTCAAGTTCTAGAAATATTGTTTGAACTGGGAGCTTGTCACCTATAACCTTCTTTAAACATGAAACATGGAAAACTAGGTCCACTCGAGAAGCTGTAGGAAGCTCCAATTTGTATGCCATAGTACCAATCTTTTGCAACACCTTGTATGGACAATAATACTTTGGTGATAATTTATTATCCTTTTTAGCTTGGTTGAGGGAAATTTTTTTATATGGTTGTAGCCATAGGAATACCCAGTCACCTACATCAAAACTTCTTTTGTTGCAATGTTGATCTACCTGTTGTTTCATTCTATTCTGCGCCAAAGTGAGGTTATCCTTTAAGAATTGGAGAACTTGTTGTTGATGCTGGATGTCATATTCCACTGCTTGAACCTTATAATTTTCTCTTAAATATGATGTGATGGATGGTGGATGATATCCATAAAGTGTCGTAAATGGGGTCATTTTTGCTGCAGTATGGAAGGAAGTGTTACACCACCATTCAGTTAGAGGCAACAATTTGAACCATTGTGTATGTTTATGAAAGACAAAGCAATGAAGATATCCTTCCAAACATTTTTTTACTATCTTATTTTTCCCTTCAGATTGAGGATGATAAGATGAGATATGAGCTAAATGAGTACCGAGACAGGAAAATAATTTTGTCCAAAAAGTTCCACTGAAAATGGGATCTCTGTCACTTACAATAATCTTTTTGTTTCCATGTAGCTTTTGAATTGTTTCCATAACTGCAGTAGAAATTGTAATGGATTTAAATGGATGAGATAATGCACAAAAGTGTGCATACATGGTATGTATATCAACTACCACCATGATGACACTCTTTCCTTCAAACTTGGGAAAACATGTGATAAAATCCATTGAAACCTCCTCCAAACATTGGCTTGGAATGGATAAAGGTTGTAATAGACCTGGGGCCTTAATTGTTTCAACTTTATTTTGTTGGAAAACCAAAAATTATGCCACAAACTTTTGAATATCTGATTTAAGGCCATCCCAAAAAAAATCCTTCTTAACCCTGTGGTAAGTTTCTAAAAATCCAAATTGCCCTCCTAAGGGAGAAGTGTGTAATTCCATAAGAATATTTTGTTCGAGTTGGGAATTCTTGCATATGTATAAGCGATCTTTGTACCACAATGAATCATTTTTCCATCTAAATGTAACAGATGTACTGGGATCTTGTTGTATATTTTGAATGAGTGCCCACACTTCTTCTTCATTCTTTCATTCATCCCTTGCTCCATTTATCTAATCTGGTTGGATAATAGAAATGGCGCAAAGCAATGCTTCCACATCCTCATCCTTTCTTGAGAGTGCATCTACCACAACCTTTTGCTTCCCTTTTTTGTAGATGATTTCAAAGTGATAACCCAACATCTTTGTGACCTATTTTTGTTTCTCTTCTTAATATAATATTTGTTCTAAAAAGTATTTAAGACTATCATGATCCATTTTTACCTTGAAGTGTCTTCCCATTAGGTAGGGTCACCATTTCGTAAGTGCATTTAGTATTGCCAACATTTCCTTCTCAAAAATAGATTTGTGTAAATAATTTCCTTTGATTGGATGAATTTCAAAAGCAATGGGTCTTTCTTCTTACATTAAAACATCACTAATTCCATTTCCTGAGACATCACATTGCACAATAAAGGTTTTTGTGAAGTCCGGCATAGCTAAGACCAGTTATTGGCACATTGCCTCTTTAAGATGTTCAAAGGCCTTTGTTGCTTCTAGAGTCCATGAAAATTCATCTTTCTTCAATAACGTTGTTATAGGTGTTTTTATTCTCCCATAATTCTTAAAAAACTTGCAATAATACCCCGTCAACCCGAGAAATCCTCGCAGATTCTTTATGGATGTGAGGATTTTCCATTCCTTAATGGCTTTAATTTTGCTAGGGTCTACCTTAACACCTTCATGAGATACAATATGACCCAGATATTCCACCTCTTGTACTCCAAAGAAACATTTGGAGCTTTTTGCATATAATTGTTTCTCCTCCAACAGTTTGAGCACCCTTTCAGCATGTTGAACATGTTCCTTCCAAGACTTGTTGTAGATTAGTATATCATAAAAAAATACTAACACAATTTTTCTAAGGAAGGGTTTGAAAATGGAATTCATCAAACCTTGAAATGTAGAAGGTGCATTGGTAAGGCCAAAAGACATGACCAAAAATTCATAATGACCCTCATGAGTTCTATATGTTGTTTTCAAAATGTCTTCAGTCTTCATTCTAATTTGATGATATCCTCAATGAAGATCTAACTTGGTGAAGTAAATTGATCCATTCAATTCATCCAATAATTCATCAATGAGAGGAATGGGAAATTATCTTTAATAGTGAGCTTCTTGAGCTACCTATAATCTAGACATATGCGCCATGATTCATCCTTCTTGTGCACCAATACTACTAGAGTAGAGAAAGAACTTTGACTAGGTTGAATTATACCAGCCTCTAGCATTTCTAAAACCATGCATTCAATTTCACTCTTTTGGGCATAGGGATATCTGTAAGGCCTGATGCTTGGAGGAACACTTCGTGGAATCAAATGAATAGCATCATCATGATCACGAATAGGTGGGAGGCATTTGGGAGTCTCAAATACCTTGGAATGATTATCCAAGACTTTTTGGAGAACTGGAGAAATAGATGTTTTCAATGTTGGAACCTCTAGCGAACATAATTGTGCAATTGTGCCTTGTTATTCTTTCTTTAGAATATTTTTCATTCCATTAGAGCTAATTATCTTTCATGGTTTCCCTGCAATACTCCTTAATTCAACTTCCTTTCCTTTTGAACAAAATTTCATGAGAAAATATTGAAAATTAAAAGCTATTGTACTGAAGGATTGTAGCTGTCACAAGGAATGAGTCGAGGTTGCGGACAAGATCAACCTTCCTAGTATCTAATGATATCTAGTGACAAGCAAGCCAATCAAAAACTATCTTTCTCTAAATATGCAATCAAAAACAAAGGTAAACAAGTGTTTTAGGCCTACCTTGGGTCCAATGCAAGTTTTTGGAAGCCTCGCTCCCTCGCTCCAAATGAGCTTCCTTGAAGTGTAATTCTACAAACACAAACAAGCAAACAAAATTAAATAGCACCTGAAAAGCCAATATCATAAAGCATATTCATCATAATGATCAAGGAGATTATGAAACAAAGCATATAAGACAATTTGTTGAGAAAAATGAATCTGATTGTATTAATTCAACTGAAGAAGAACTTTACAACCTGTGCCTTGATGCTGTACAAGCTCCTCCAGGGTCTGACAAGAAGTCTCCTCTACTTTGACAAGTTTCACTCACT